>CM053746.1:4715501-4834200 GCA_028658305.1 Pachyuromys duprasi | reverse complement strand
TAAAGCCATGGCATCGTCCAGGCTGAGGACAGGACATTGGTCAACCTGGTGTGTCTTAAGACCTTATACCTCTAAGGTATAAAGTGCTAAAATAAATTGGGTAAGAAAAGTAAAAAAAAAAAAATTATTTCTAAAGATATGGTCTCCTATATTGCCCGGGCCTTGTTCCAGGGGTGACCTTGAACTCTGGTCCTCCTGCCTCCTGAGATTGTAGGTATTTGCAGCATAGCTGGGTTTCGTGGTGCTGGGGGGATTGAACCTGCGGCTCCAGGCATGCTAGGTGAGAGTCCTACCAACTCAGCCGTTCCCTCAGCCCCGCCATCAACTTTCTTTCTTTAAACACGTATTTTTCCAACTGGGCGTGGTGGTAGGCACCTGTCATCATGGCACCAGGGAGGCTGAGGTGGGAGGACCTGGGGTTAGAGGCTGTCCCAGGCTGCCAGTGCGCGTGGAACGTGAGCGGCTCCCACCCCGACCCTCCTCCCAGTAAAAGCGACCTCAGCCCTGCGGCCAGGACCCCTCTCCTGCCAGTCTTCATCTTTCCATCACACACACACCTCTCTCTCTCTCTCTCTCTCTCTCTCTCTCTCTCTCTCTCTCTCTCTCTCTCTCTCTCAATTCTTTTAAAAGTGTACTTCCATGCAGCTTTAGAATAAATAAACACAGCTTGATGAGTTGGCTGTTGGAAGGATACACATGGGGCGTAAGCCAGTGTGTGGATGGAGACCCCGGCACCGGAAGGGCAGGAGTTGAAGTAGCCTGGGTGTTCGTCACCCCTCCTTTCTTGCTGTTTTCTAGGGCGTCTCTGCTTGAGCACCCGAGTGTTTCCTGAATTCAGTTGTACAGGACTGTGGGGGAGCTTCCTCGACCCCAGGTCTTCATCATATCCAAGCTTTAGGGGCTCCACAGACATGGGGGTGTGGCTATGCTCAATGAGTCAGGCCAGCATCGGGCTCCCTGTGGGTGAGCCTCATGATCGCACGTCATCCAGGAGCGCGCTGACAGCGTCACTGGCACAGCCTGCATGCTGTGCGGCCCTGTGTTCACTGAGTCGGTTCCTTGAGACCCTCCCGTCTGCCTGACAGTGAAGCTGGGAGCCTCTGGGTCTCTGTGGTTTCCTTATATTTGTTTGTTTATTGAGACTGTCCCACATAGCCCAGGCTGGCCTCCAACTCACCATGTAGCTGAAGATGACCCTGAACTTCGCCTGCACATGCTATGTTGGAATTTCAGGAGTGTGCCTCCACTTTGGGCTGTGCTTTACCAACTCAGCGACTTCCTTGCCTTTTTTTTTTTTTTTTTTTTAAAAAGAAGACAACGATCTCTTTCTGGAGAGCTGGCTCAAAAGTCAAGAGCGCTTACTGCTCTTTCAGAAGACTGGGGTTGATTTCCAGCATCACACGGCTCCAGGGGATCCAACCCCCTCTTCTGGCTTAAGACACTGCACACAGAGGGTGCACAGACATACCCGAGGGCAAAACACCCATACATATAAAACAAAAATAAATATATCTTTAAAAAAAAAAAAAGATGAGGTTTCATGTAGCCCAGGTTGCCTCTCATGAACCTGAGGCTGGCCTTGAACTCCTGACCCTCCTACCCTCCACTGTGCCTAGCTCTTCAATACCCTTTTTAAAAATGTGGTTGATTGGTTGATTGACTGACTGACTCTGTGTGTGTGTACATATGTACGTAGGTCCATGCACATGAGTGCGGATGTCCTTGGAGCTTGAATTGCAGGCTCTTGTGAGCTGACTGACATGGGTACAGGGAGCCAAACTCCGGTCCTCCCTCTGGAGGGACAGTGTGGCTTGTAGATCCGGTTCTGTAAGTGGCCAGGGTGTCCAGGAAGGCTCTGAGCCAGTGTCTCAGCAGTGGGAAGAGTACCGGGGTACATGGTACTGAGGCACCCTCCTGTCCTGCGCACGGGCCTGGTTGCAACACAGTGGTGCCAGAGGCATCAGGAGGCTCTCTGGATTCCAGTGTCTTAGCGCGGAAGGGGAGAAGTATGTGAAATATCTCTGCCATTTTCATGTTGGTGACATCTTGAACTGATAATATTTTGGCTCTGTGAGATCAATTAAAGCAGGCCACATGGTTCCTTGCATTTCCCCCGGCGGCAGTAAGCGTTTAAGGTTCCATCTCTAACTTGCCTCTTGAGCTTTGTGCCAGAGGGCTGATGGCACTTGGGTGTCTGTCGGCCTACTTCCTTGACTGGGCGAGCCAAGAACCTCCGCCCTTGAGGATGGATGGATGTCCTATTTGGGAAAGCACCCTCAGAAAGTGCCCCCCCCCAAGTCATGCTCTGGAGAACCCCCATTTGATGGTGCTGGATGAGAGGCAGAGCACAGAGCCACCCTGTGCTGGGCCACCCTGTGCCACTTCCCAGGCCTGGAGGGGCCCACAGGGAACTCCGGAGAGCTGGGAGACTGAGTGTGGGATGTCCAAGAGGAGAGGTTCAGGAGAGAGCAGGCCCTGTGCGCCCATGAAGGAGAGCCAGTGGGGCAGGTGGTGGCCGACAGGAGTCCTCCTCCATATAAGGGCGGGGGTGGAGGAGGAGCGCTTCCTGGTTTGAATGGGCCTGCTGCGTTAACTGTGTATGACTGGAGGTGGTGAATCAGCTCCAGACAGGGAAGGCAGAGTCCAGCAATGCTGCATGGTGCACCAGAGGCCTGGGGCTCCTGTGTAGGGCAGAGCCGGGCTGGGGACGGAATATATGTGTGCACACATCCTGAGGGGTTCTTGGGGGATCTGTTCCTGCCAACTGGGGGATAGGAGACACGGGGTGGGGGGGGTCTGTCCCTGGCCCTGAGGACCCTCCAGAGTTACCCAGGGCTCCTCTCCACTTGAGCTAATTGCTCCTGCTCTAAGCAGACCTCAGATCCCACCCCCACCACTCCCAGTGTGGGAGCTGGCCTGGGGCCACCATGGCCGAGCCTGCGCCTGGGAGTGACTCATCCCAGGTCGGAGGTTACAGGGTCTGGCAGATCCCAGTGTCCAGCCCGGCCCCCGAAGCATCAGCTCCTATCCTCTGTACCCCAGGCTCATTGCTCTCAGGGTCCCAGAACTTCACAGCAGCCTGCGAGGAGGGGCGGGGGAGGAGTGTACTGACTCACTGCCCAGCCCCCAAGGAGGGTCAGGAGCAGTGGGAAGAAGCAGGCACCAGACGCAATCAGAGTCCCTGAGGCTCCAGAGCAGAGGCCGGGTGAGCCAGCCCCAGCCCAGCCCCGGGGTTCTCACCTTCCTCCCCTGCTTTTCCCTCCTTTGGTTGCAGCAAGCAGAGCCCACTTAAGCAGGGTGGCCATGCTGTCTCAGCCGCCCAGAAGCCTATGGTGGTCAGGACACTGGGAGAAACACAGAAGGCTGCTGGGAAGGCCAAGGTGCATGCCTGTTATTTGACTGGGTGGGGGTAGTGCCAGGCCGGGTACCATGTGCAGGGTCATTGGAAGGCCGTCCTGGCTGGGAATCAGGCTCTGTGATTGTGGGTTGGCACCGATTTGGGCAAACACAGGTTAAAGGCTAGGGCTGCGTGGCTCCAAGGTCGCTTCTGTGCCTCCCTACATAACAGCAGGGGGGGTCCCTGTCATTTTCCTCTTAGTGGCCCGTACTGCTCCTCCGTGTGCTGAGCCGAGGGGCCCTCAGGCTGTCTCCAGCAGCCGGTGCGTCTCTTCCCCGCCTCCTCGTCCCTTCGCCCTGCCCCTCGGAGCAATTCCCCAGCAAGCCTCCCTCTGCAGGCCGTCCTGAGCCCTCCTACCTCTCTGCCCCACGCTCTGGGAGGCTCCTTGTTCCGAGGCCACAAAGCCCCTTTGATCCTCTGCTCGGCTCCGAGCCATGTGACCGAGTGGGCGGGCCGCAGCTCTCCGGCGTCCAGGCAGCCCGACTTTCAGCTGCTGGGGTGAGTCCTCGCTCTTTGTTCTTGGAGCCTCTCACAGCTTGCTCCGGGGGCCTCCAGGTGGTGGGGCCCGCCTGGCTGGCCCCATGGGTGCAGCAGGGCTGGGATCCGGGGAGCCCCGGGGCCTGGGGCTTCTGGCTGGCAGTCCAGACCTGGGTTCCTGGGCGAATGGGCGGCGGGATGCCGGGTCTCCACGCGGGATCCAGATTTTCGATAGCAGAATAGAAGAAAAGGGAGCTTTGTGTGGTCACAGCTATCTCTTTGTAAATGTTTGGCCAACTCCACCGAGCGGTGGAGAGTGTCTTGGAGCATGTTGCCCCTTCTCTGACTTCCAGCCGGGGCACGAGCAGAGGTGTAACGGAGGCTTCTTGCAAAAAATCTCTCCACACAGTTACCATCTTCTGTTAGTGGGCGGCTTCCAGCCCTGGCTGGAAATTGGTGACTGCCGGCTGTTAGAAAGGTGGTGAATTGGAGACCACAGGGTGCAATGTGGTGGGGGCCGCACCGTGGGATGCTTGTCCTGCTTGCCAGCTTTGGGTTCTTGGGATGCTCTGAGCCCAGGAGGGTGTTGCTGGGCAGGGTGGGGGTTTGGTATGCGTTTGTTTTGCTAGAGAATGTGCAATGGGGGTGTCTGCCTTCTGGAACCATGTGTTAGAACCTGTGCTCTGTGTGAGAACCAGGGGCAGACAGTGCCCTCCAGGAAGCTCTGCAGCAGAGCTGAGCCGATGCGGGGACCCCAGCCAGCACAGAGAATGGTCGCTTGCACCCAAGCACAGAGAGACAGAGGCGAACGCCTTCTGCTCCGGGAGACTGCTTGAACTTCCAACCTGCTGTGTGCACCCTCACCCCTGCTCTAAGGAAAAGCTGCTGGCTCTTGGTCAGAGGTCTGGAGGTCTCTTGGGGAGAACATGTCTGCTCCCCAAGAGAAGCATGAGATCCCTTAGAGAAAAATGTATCCCCCGGAAGCAGCCAGTAGCAGGTTCTGGCCATTCTGCACTGGACTCAGTTGGAACCTCGTTTGGATCTCCCGTGGACAACCCAGAGGACAGCGTGGTATAGGGCCTCCTCCATTCATGCTTTGCCCAGCTTCCCTTGGCAGCCAGGTGGCTCCTTTCCAGCAAATAGGAAAAATGTGCTTCTGCAGCCTGTGGATGGGCAGCCAGCCTCTGCTCCAGGCCTGCCTGGAGAGCGGGTTCATCCTTCTCTTCTTGGGCCTCTTTCAAGGTATGAAGTAGCTATGGAAGGCAGCTTTGAGCTTACAGCAATCCTACTGTCTCGGCCTCCTCAGTGCAGGGGTAATAGGTGTGCACCACCATGCCTGGCTAAGATTTTGCTCTTAAACATTGGTCTCTGGCGACTCCTTCAGTCCCCAGGTCATTTCAATGTTGGCTCACCCCAGGTTCTGTTGCATCTACTGGAATGTGTTCATATGTCCATCATCAGCTGGTCCCTGTGGTCATCATGGTGACGGCTCGGCTGTCACCTACTGTTCTGTGCTTGGGGTGGTAACTATCCTCGGTAGAAGCCACCTCCGGGAAGTAGGAGGCCAGGTCGCCAGGGTCAAATGTAGCATGTGTGAGACAGGTCCCATCACGTCAGATCCAAGAGGGTCCTTCTTGGGTCTTGGAGCCCTCTGAGCATCAGTTCCACTGCCCCTGGCTGTGAGAACAGCTCTGGGCTGTTGATGCAGGAGCCCTCTACCCACTGGGCAACCACATCACTGTTGCCTGTACTCCCAGCCCCCTCCCTTCCTTGCCACAGTATCCTCCCCAACTTCCTGTTGTGTCAATGCTCTTGTCAGATAGGGTGGCTCTGCTGGGGCTGAGGCCCCCTTGTACAAAGAGGGCCCCACAGCCCCGGGCAGCACAGATTCCCTGCCTGGGTCAAAGGTCTCTAGGAAGCCAGCATTGAAGCTGTTTCCTGTCTCCCATTCCTCTACACAGCACAGTCCCTGCTAGCTTTCCCACACCACCCCGGAAGTTTCTAGGCTTCCTCTCTCACTTGCTGGCCCTGTGTGTGGGAAGGACAGCTTTATTTTAATGCTTGTAGGCAAAAAAATGAAAACAAAAAAACAAAACAAAACCCAGTGCCCACTGGCAGAGGCTAGGTGGGCCTCCTCATCCTTACCCATCCCATCCTCTCACCACAGACTGGGCCAGTGTTGCCAGCTGAGCTTTAGGGAATGGCCTGGGAGTGGTGCCCCGCCCAGAGGGTCTCTTCCTACAGTTTGATCTTTTGAGAAGTTTCCAGCCAGCTCTACCCTTAGCTGGCTCACCTCTCCCAGACTCTCTGCCTTGCAGCACCAAGCTTTGATTTGTTTATTGAGCACCCGCTCTGTTCCTTGGGCAGGTAGAGACCTGCTGTCCTCAGGAGCTGCGGAGCCTTGGACTCCTTCCCAAGGAAGACTTCTCAGGGCGGCCCCTGTGCGGAGTAGCCGAGTGTTCTGTGAGTGGGGTGAGGCTGGGGGCTCCTGCCCCCATCTAGGGAGGTGGGCCTTTCCGCACTGACACCCGAGACTCTGCCTGCCAGGTTTGTCCCCACACCACCCGCTCGGCTGCCTGCACGACTTGGTGCCTGAGGGTTGGGTGGGCAGACCTGCCTCCTCCCTTCCGTCATGCACCCCGAGGGGCACACCGTTTGTTGTAAAGAGGCCTGTGGAGCCTGAGCTCATTTCCCGCAGCCCCTGAACTGCTGGGCCACACTCATCTGGTTCTACTGCCCACCCTACAAGCTGGGCTTTCACCACCTGATTGTACCCAGCTTACTTCTCCCTTCCGGCTTCCACTGGCGCTGGGTTGTGAAGTGGGGCCTGGGCTTCCTTTAGGGTGGGCTCAGTGCAAAGTGCTGTGAAAGGCACAAAGGCTTGGAGCTGGGGAGACGGCTGTCAGGTAAAGATGCTGTCACACCCTTAATCCCAGGCAGAGGCAGCCAGATCTCTGTGAGTTCGGGGCCAGCCTGGTCTACAGAGTGAGTTCCAGGACAGCCAGGACTACGCAGAGAAACCCTGTCTTGAAAGTCAAAACAATGTTTGCTGTCGACCTTGACAGCGTGAGTGCTATTTCTGTACTACATGATGGGAGAAAACTCTCCTGCAGGTTGTCCTCTGATCTTTACTCGTGCGCTGTGCCTGTGCCGTATGTGTGTGTTATAGATATTCTATAGATACGCTAATGCATACAGTGGATAGATCTTGCCCAGGACTCTGCCCTTCCTAATTGCTTAGCACCTTCCTGAAGCCAAAGAGCTGGGGGAGGGGCATACTGAGTGCCAGCCCTTTAGCACGTTGGGGTGCATTTGGAATCCCAGCTGATGGCTGGCCACGAGAGGAGTGACACCAAGTCCCTGGTGTCCTTCTTGTCTTCCTAACTGCTGTCAATTGCAGGTTCCCGTCCTGGGGGCCACAGGCTTACCCGGTTCCTTGATCTGCCTGGGCACTGAACCCCAGGCTTCCTCCATGCTGGGTGAACACTCCACAGCTGAGCTCTATCTCCTGTCTCCTTTTTGGTTATTTGAGGCAAGGTCAGGCTAGCCTTGAATTTACATGCCTCCTGCCTTAGCCTCCCAAGCGCTGGGATTTCAGGAGTGTTGCCACCATGAAGGGTTTCTGCCTTGCTTTTGGGTGCTGGGTGCCAAGCATGGCCTGGTCACCGGAGGTCATGGGACAGCTGTGCTTCCACAGTGGAATGCGATCAGAGCTCAGTGCTCCGGGATCTCTTATCTTATCTCCCAGGCCTTGTCCCAGGTGCCTGTCACCACTGGAGGAGGAGATAAGACCAGCCCTGCCAGGCAAGCCTGGTCCAACAGAGAGTGTGAGTCTCCCTGTTACTGTGCTACCCAGAACTACTGGCCAGGAGCTGCCCTGAAAGTGGCTGTGGCTGGCCCTCCTGTTCAGTGGTGATTTTAGTGTCCTGTCTGTCCTTCTCGGTGGTCACTAAGGTTTATCGATCTCCGTGTTCCCGATCTGGATGGCCTAGGTGCTCATTTAGTTAATGTTTGAATGAATGAGCTGGCCAGCCTCGTGTGACCTCGGATTTTCTACTTCGGTCCAAGTGTTTGATGGTTCCACCAAGGCCAGCTCAGGGGCCTTCTGAGGATTCTGTCCACCCTGCCTTTCTCCCATATGAGAGCTTTTTTTAAAAAGGGGGGACAAGAAGAGGTGGGAGGGCTCCCCTGCTCAATTTCTGTTAGTGATCTTGTCTCAAAATTAAGGTGGGTGGGCCGGCCAGATGGCTCAGTGGGTAAAGGCACTTGCCGCTAAGACTGAGAACCTGAGTTCAGTCTCCAGAACCAGTACGGCAGAGACAACAGTTCCTGCAAGTTGCCCTCTGACCTCTGCATCCGTGCCATAGTGCGTGTGCATGCTCTATCCACAGAAGAAAGAAAGAAAGAAAGAAAGAAAGAAAGAAAGAAAGAAAGAAAGAAAGAAAGAAAGAAAGAAAGAAAGAAAAGATGGAGGCCGGGTAGTGGTGCCCACCTCTAATCCCAGCACTCAAAAGGGAGGCAGAGGCAGGAAGATCTCTGTGCGGCCAGCCTGGTCTACATAGTGAATTCCAGCCAGGGTTACACAGTGAGACCTTTTCCTGCCCCCCCACAAAAGGAGGGCTTATTAAAAAATAAACGAGGTGGAGAGTGACCGAGGCAGGCACTTGATGCTGCTCTCTGGCTACCATGTTCATGCACACTCATGCACACGTGCCCACACATGGACAAGCACGTACACAAACACAAAAGAGACAAAGTGATATCTTAGGTGACTTTCACAGGTTCTTTCCAGGGGCAGAGGATTGGGACCCTGCGGCCCCTGTGGGAGGGATGGGAGAGGGTCTTCTGTGAAGTGCTGAGCTGGAGAGGTGCCATGCAGACTGTGGGGGTGGGGGTGAGGATGGGGGAAGTGCTTGTGGGCCCAGAGACTGGGAGTGCGCATCATTGCTGTTTCTGACTGGGGACTGGAGGTGAAGGGATGGCATAGACCTGGCATGAAGTGACAGAGGAGGACGCCAGTAACCTCTGGGGACCCTCTGCATCGTGGCTCACCTGGTGGCAGACCCAGCTTATGCCTGAGGGCTCTGCTTAAGTATTTGCTCAGTAGTCACTTCTGCTGGGTCCAGTAGAGCCACCACAAGCTGACCTGGTAACCAGGTGACTGTAAGCTTGGTGGCTTGGTGACGGGGTTTCTGTATGGGGTGCCTGGCTTCTCTCTCTCTCTCTTTCTCTCTCTCTCTCTCTCTCTCTCTCTCTCTCTGTGTGTGTGTGTGTGTGTGTGTGGTGTTGTGTGTACAAGTGAATATTTGAGATGTGCATACATACATATTGATGACAGGGGTCAACCTTGGGAGCTATCTCCCTGTATTTTTGTATTTTGACATAGGATCTCATTTCTTTTACCTGGAGCCTACCCATTCAGCCAGGCTGGCGGGCCAGGTACAAGAATCCACCTGCCTCTTTCCTGGAGCTAGGATTATCCTGGGATTACTAGTGCTCTCCACACACCCAGCTTTCAGTATAGGTTCTGAAGGCTCCAACTCTGATCCGCATGCTAATGCAGCAAGCCCTTGACCCAGTGAATCGACTCCCTAGCCCCAGGCCCCCTTTCTTAGGAGAGGATAAGCCAAGCTTATTGTGCAAACTTTGTTAAGAGAATGGCAGGTGCGGTTCCTGCATTGAGCTGCCGTGGGCAGAGCCAAAGCCCTCTCCATCTCCATGTGGGACAGTTGGCCGGGCTCCCTGGGGCCCAATTACCTCCCTAGCATTCGTCTAGGAGGGTTGTTACTTCCTCCTGCTGCTGACTTTTGGAGCCTGGCCAGAGTAGAACAGAAGGGATGGAGGCTGTTGTCTTGTTAGACCCTTGCCTGTCAGTACCCTTGGTACTCATATACCAAGTTCCCATGGACATGGAAGTGTTGTGACATTCTCCACTGTGCGTTCCCCACCTGGGTTGAATGGGTGGCCACCTCAACTCTTACACTTCAGCACCCCAAAGATGCTGAGAACCCTCGAGGGCTCAGCTTCCAGAGAGCAGAGCATCCTGTGTAAAGCCTGGATCCTTGGTAAAAGTAGGGCTCGGTTAAGATGGAAGGCCTGAAGTCAAGAAGTGGGCTCCTGGTTTGGCTCTGATGAAGGTTTGTCTAGAAGATGAAGAAGAGAAGGAGGAAAGGGCAAATGCTCTAAACCCACTTCCGGGTGGGTGGTAGACCTGCTGTGGGTCAGGAGACCAGGGTCAGGTTCTAGGCTGCCTCTGCTGCGGTGCTGCGGCATACCCCTGAAGACCGCTGGCGGCTTGCGAGCTTCTGGCATCTTGCTGGCTTTGAGAATAACTCCCTGCAGGCTTTAACGTGGAAGCGGTTCACACCCACAACTCTAGCACTCCGGGGGTAGACACAGGAAGAACATGAGTTTGAGGCCAGCCAGAGCCACATGGGCTTCATTAATCCCAAAACTTTCCCCCAAGGATATACGTGATGTCTGTGCATAGATATTCAGGGAGGTGGACAGCCAGGCTCTGTTCTCTTGCTGAGCTTGGGCTACAGCTCCGTGAGGTTTTCCTGGGGTAAATGAAAGGATCCAGCCCATCCACACAGAATACAAAGAGTAGGAATCCAAGCGGCCTGGGCTGCTGATGAGAGCCAAGCATACAAGATAGGCCTTCCAGAAGTTTCTGAACCTGTAGGGTAGGGAGTCCCAGGGCTTGAAGTGGAGGTGACGCCTGGGGCTCTAAGATTGCAACTGTGCTGGAGCCAAGATAGGTCTGGCGTGAGGCAGGAGGGAGGGGCAGCTCAGGATTTGGCAGTGTAGGTGTGCTCAGGGGACAGAGGAGAGCTTGGGAAGTGTGGGTCCCTGGATCACGGAGTAAGGAAAGGTCACGGGTGTACCCTACCGCCAGCAGCTACTTTGAAAGCTGCTATCCCAAGTGTCATCTGCACCCACACCCTCCCTCAGAGCTTTCTTGCTTCCTGGGAACAGTCAGGCCGCTCCCAGCCTGTTCTTTTCCATCCCGTTAGGTGTCATGGCTGACTCCCTACCCCCCAAGGCCTCCTCCATGGTTAGCTGTAGTCTGGGCTCCCAGTTGCATTTCCTGTAGAATCCTGAGGCTGCCCTGGGGAAGGGGGTGGGGCACAGCCACCCTTTTCTTCTTTCAAAGAGTCACAGATGCATTTCAGTGCCATGGAGCATCTGTCCACACGTAGGACGTGCCATCGTGATTGGCACCTAGTCTTGGTCTGGGAGGACTTCGCAGCCAAGCCCATCATCAGGTTCAAAAGGAGAGACAGATGACCTCCTTTAACATGGGCTATGTGAGCAGAGACTTCTGCACTGGTCCCCTGAGAGGCCTGGGGGTTTGGGGATAGTACAGGAAGTTCCAGAAGCCTCCATCTTGTGCCTTGTTAAGTCAGCCCTTTCTGTCCATCCGGAGGTGGGCTTACCTGATTCCTGTGAGGAGGAAGAGGCCATGTCTTCCTGGGAACACTCAGCACTCAGGTTCGAGGTCCCTATTGGGGTCCCAGCAGCCCCTGCTTTTGGATCCCTCAGCTCTGGATACAGGTGGCTGCAAGGCCTGGGCCCTTGAGTCTTTGCAATAGGAGTGAGAGGAAGGTTTTCCCAGGGTCCCTACTTCCCTACTGGAAGATACAGTTAGCTCTGGGTGAGCCTGGCTGCTTCTACTGCCGGCTTCTTTTATTTACTTTATTGCTTTCTGCTTCTTTTATTTAAAAGTAACTTTTTTCAGCTTAACTGGTTCCCGCTCCTGGTGCATAGGGACACTTTAAAACCCACGGGAGACTTCTGTGAGTATCTTTATGAACTCAGCATGACCATGAGAAGCAGGTGATGGAAGGGAAAGCAGCAGAGTCTTGTCCCTGTGGGACCCATGCAGCCTATTTCCCGGGCCTGGGCTGAGGCTGCAGGCTGGGTGTGGACAGCTGTGGATAAGGTGCCCACCTTACCAGGTCGTTGTTGGGCTGGGTTTTGTCTTGGGTTTTTGAGGCAGCATTTCATGTAGCCTGGTTGCCTCGGACTCACTTTGTAGCTGAAGATGACCTTGGACTTCCAAGTCCTAAGCTTGAGATTGTCTAGTTGGGGGTACTGTACTCTGTACTCATCAGACTTTTCCAGAGAAGTAGAACCAATGGAGGGGATATGCACTGCCCCCAACTGCAGGGATGCCAGTGGGTGCCTGAAACCTTCATAAAACTGAACCTCATGTGTGCTGGGGCTTTTCCTGTGTGTACATACCTTTTCTCACGGAGGAAGGATGCTGCATTGCCGGGTGGGACCACATTCTGTGTACATGTTCACCAGATCTGGCCAGCTTCCATTGTGAACTCTGCTGCAGTTGGTACCCGAGTTCAGATTTTCACACAGATGTGTGTTCTCACCTCTCTGGGGAAATTGTTGGGTCACATGGACAAATTTAGGCCAGCAGTTTCTAAGCCAGGTTCTGAGGATGGTCTCAGGCCAGGTAGGGCACATCACACTTGTTTCAGTTGCCTTTGAGTCTCTCTCCAGCTCTCCCGGGGTTACCCTCAGGGTACCCCAAGCCTCTCTGTGTCCTCTGGAGTCGGGAGGCTGAGCATGGAGCAAAGAGGACCGTACGCATGGACAGTGAGAGGCACGGGTGAGAGACAGGAGACCCTGGATCTGCACCCAGGTCCTGGCCCCTGGCTTCTGGATCTCGCTGCCAGTTCAGGGCCCAGGAGGCACCAGAAAGGGGAAATGGGGGTCTGTATGCTTTTGTCTTCCTCACAGGAGATGTGTGGGGAAAGGTTGACGTCAGATGCAGTGTGAGCCAAGTGGACATGAGAGTCTTCTATGAATTAGATTCCTGATAGGGAGAGCAGCCGTGGGCACACAGTGAGGACATCTGCTTCCAGTGACTTTTCTGCACTGGACACATTTTCTGCCTTTTCATTTTTTAACTGGCAGAAAAAAACTAACCTGATCAAGATGCCCAGAGGGGGTGGGGTGAAGTGGGGACAGAGTTTCCTGAGTATGACCTCCCTGCAAACGGGAGGTGGTAGACTGTATGCAGAGGAGCATGGTGCCCACAGGGCCGCAGTCTATGGGGAGCATTTCTGGACCTTTCTGTTATACCACACCACCACCACCACCAAGTAAACCAAAAAGTAAGTGTGAGCCATCACCACTGAGCACCTGCAGATAAGTAAAATCTCCTCTTGCCTGCACCACCCCATCCCTCTGTGACTGTATCCCACCACTGTGTCCACTTCTTTGGGACAGCCGGCCAGCCAACTTGGAAGACCCATTGGGCACAGCTTCCAGAAGTTTGCCAGGGCCCCTCCTTCCCTGTCCCTAGCCATCCTTGTTCCTGGGAGAAATTACCATATGAATGTTGTTCCTTCCCAGAGCCAGGGTTGGAGAGGCCCTGGGAGAAGACAGGCTCCCAGGCTGCAGGTTCCGGTGTTGGCTGAGGACCATCCAGTGTAAGCCAGGGGCAGATTTCCTGGAGGTCGGTTGTTTACATCCCATAATAGGTCTGGCTCAGTCCTGGTTTTGAGAAGAGGTGGAGGAAGAAGCTGAAGGTGCAGGGGACTTGAGCTGGGGGGGGGGCATGAAGGACCCCACAGCTTGGAGACACCCCACCCCAGCATGTCCCCCCCCACACACCCCCTCTCTGTGCCTCCTCCTTGAACCATCTGTCATTGTTGTGTTCTGAGAAACATGTTATTACCCGGCCTTCTTGTGGTGTTGCTACTTCCTGTAGGACTGCAGACTGGGAAGGAGGGCGTAAGGCAGTGCAGTTACTGTGAATGGCTTGTACACTGTTGAGCGTGCATAGAGCTGGCCCGGTCAATATTCAAGCAGCCCTAATGGTCTGGCTTGAGTCAGGCCTCAGGTTTCACTTTGCAACCTGTGTGAGTCACCGGTGTTTGGGGTGCAAGGACATAGGTGCCGGCTGGCAGTGGCATTTCTTCTAGATGTCCTTGGTGATGGTAATGAGACCCAGTCCTTCATATGGGGCTTAAGGGGCCAGGCTTCACATGGAGCGAAAGTTGGTGGTGTCTGCTCAGGTGAGGGCCTGTCCTGCATAGCCGCTGCTTGCCCTGCCCTGCTTTCTCAGCTCGGTCTGAGCCTGGCGTTGGGACGTGATGAGAGAACACAGCCCAGCTAGATCTCATCTGACTCCTAACCCCATCAGTACTTCTGAGCAGTTTTCCTCTGTGGGCTCTGATTGGAGCACCCTGGGAAAGTCCTTCCTCATGTCCCTGTCCTTGGCTCTGCATGGCTTCTGCAGGCGACAGCATACAGGCCCCGGTGAGCACTTCATTTAGAAGGTGGGGGAGGGGCAATGGAGCAAGTGGGCTGACTAGGGAGTGGAGAAAGAGAAGTGCCAGGTGCCCGTGCAGCCAGCCAGCCAGCCAGCAGCCATTCGTGGTGTCCTTGGATGTTAGAGGCTGTGCTGTCAGGAACAGTCAAGACATGCACTTACTATAGACTGAGCAACGTGGAAAAACAGGGAAAACCAACAGCATAGATTAGCTGTCCTGGGAATTCGGGGTGGAGGGCCGGGGGTGGGGGTCAGGAGTGAGAGGGTGGTGTCAGCAGCAGGAGGGAAAGAATGTTCTAGACAGGCTGACTCTGAGGGCCTTTTCTGAAGAGCTGAGAGGAGCCTGGAAGGCGTTTGTATGTACGGAAAGTGAAGGGGGCTGGAGTGTGCATTTTACTGGCAGCAGCTGTATGAGCTCTGTGTTCCCTGGCTGTCACCCTCCCTCTTCAGGATGGTCTTGGGAGACAAATATTTTGTCTTTATATATGAGGTCAATAACATAAGGCTCAGTTTTTCACTCAGTCCTTCTGTTCCACCGAGTGTCACAGGAGGGAGAAGGTAAAGGGCTCTGATTCCTTGCCATCCTGGGTGCTGTGCACACCAGCCATGGTTTGGAACAGAGACAGGGTCAGATTAGGGTACATGTCACATCTGCCCTTCCAGGGCTGAGGAGGTGGCTCTGAAGTAAAGTACACCCCAAGTTTGTTCCCTGGAGCCTGTGTGAAATCCAGGTGCTGGCGTGCAGGCACCCGTGACCTCGGTGCACCAGTATTGGGAGATGGGCGCACGGACAGAGCCGACAATACACGCAGCCTTGAACAAGAGACTAACTGGATTTGTGGTAGTGAAAAAGGAGGGGACCATGGTGTGATGGCTGGATGGCTGAAGAGGCCATTTCCAGTAGTGAGGGGATGGGGTCAGAGTGTCCACAGTTTGTGTACGTTTCCAGATGGTTCTTGCACATATAGACAGAGACAGGGCAGTGGCTATAGATACCAAATGATTGGTGCAGGACCTGGTGTCTAGAGCCTTGGGACATGCCTGCTGATCTGTGGTGAGCATTTATCATTTATCCATCTGCCCACCTCTCTGTCCATCCATCCGTCCATGTGTCTGTCCGTCCATCCATCCATCCATTTGTTCTTCCACTGGTTCAAATACCACTTGGCATTGCTGGGTTGTCCATCTGAACAATGTGTTATAGGCTGTCAGGATGTGTTTGGCCCACAGAGATGATGGCTTCTCCTCAGAGAACAGGGGCGTGGTGTGGGGGTCTGTGTGGGATCTGAGGCAGCCTGGTCGCGGCAGGCCACCTTCTAAGCTGAGGCTGAGGGAACCTCAGAGGTCTGCAGCTTCCCAGCCTGATGAATTCTTGGCTTTCAGAGTCTTCCTGAGATGGGAGTCTAGAGCCACATGGCTGAACGACTCGTCTCTGTTCTCCTGTCTCACCTGCTTGGATTCCATCATACGACCAAGGTGTCTTCTTCCTTGAGGGGTCTCATGGTCAGGCTCGCTTGTGCCGTCCAGGACCAGCTTCCCTCTGCCTGGCCCTTATGACCCCAGGCCTTCAGCCTCCTTGCTCTCTCCAAAGTAAGCCTTCGGCAGCTTCAGCTGACTTGGCAGAGGAGACCTGCTTGGTACCCCTGGGGTCAGGCCTTTGTCCACAGGATTTCTGGCAGGGGGACCTTTGTCTACTTTTTGTTATTTCAAGTGATGTCATATGCTGGAGGAGCCTTTGACCATGTTTCACCCCACAAGCTCTGGTGTGTATCAACAGCTGACAGCATGCTGATAGGAGAGGGGTCAAGGATTGGGAGGCAGCTCTGTCCCCATCCCCCTTGGGGGACATCCCTGATAAGAGGAAATTCTTGTAATAAATGGCCAGTGTCCACCAGTCCATGACGGGGTGATGGAGTGGCTCTCCCCCACCCTCTTCTTTCTCTGTAGACATTTGCCAATAGCGAAGGGAGTGTGTGGCCCGGCAGCCATGAGGACATTTCAGTGGGGTCCTGGATAGGGCTGGGTCTTTGGGTGCAGCTGTTGCTGTTGGAGGTTCCTGCAGGTGGGCACAGTCAGGGCCGCCTGCATCGATGCTGCTACGCAACAGACTGCTCCAGGGATGGGCACAAGAGGAAGGGAGACCAGGGGAACCCTGAACCGTATTTAAATACATGCATGGCCCAGGAATTTGGAGGGCTCTGGGGGGCCCTTGGTGTGCTGTTGGAAGTCTGCAGTGGCTTTTGAGGAAATGAATGAGGAGAGCTTGCAGGTTGGAGCCTGCCCTGAGCAAAGATTGATGTCTCAATAGGCCTAGCCTAGTGAGAAACTGCTAGCTGCAAATGAAGAACAGAAGAGGCCTCCTCAGAAGGGGGCAGGAGGGGGGGGGCGGCCCTGGACTTGGTCCAAGTTCGCCTCTGTGGATTGGGGCCAACTGAAACCACGCTGGCAGAAATACAGGACTCCTTGAGAGTCCTCCCCACAACAGAGGGGAGTTGGGGGAGGAGATGTTGGCCAGCAGCCTAAGTGGGGGTAGGGAGGACCCTCCTCCCATCTTTGGGATGCCTAGGGCCTGTCACACTTCCCCACCCCACCCTCATTGAAGGAAGGAAGAGTGGATGGGATGGAGACGCAGGCTTCTCTGTCCCTCCCAGGCCCTCACTGGACATAAGGTCACAGGCATCTCACAGCAGAGAGCAGCTTGCGGAAACCACATCAGGGCAGCCTTAAGTTCCCTCTTGGAACTTGGACTGGGGAAGGCACTCCAGCTGGGAGAGCTGGGAAGCTCTCCCTTTGCAAATCCCTTTCTGCAGAGGCCAAAGCCAAGGCCAAGTCGATGTGTTGGATTTCCGGGGGGGGGGGGTGAAGAGGGAGGGCAGGAGAAGTCTCAGATTTCTGGCATCCATGCTCTTAACCAGGCTCCAAGGAGACACTTCCTGCCCCAAACAAAGTGTGAAGTGTAATTCGATTGGACTTACTTATCAAATTAGATGAGCCATGTGCACTTTTAAAAATTTGGCCTTTGAAACCAGACACATGAATTTGCAAAATGTGATCATTTATATGCAGTGTTCCATCCTTGGAACAGGACAGGAAGCCTTTTGTGACATTTACGAGGAGTACAGGATGCTCCAGTGAGTCAGCAGGGACAGGGCACAGTGAAGGCAGAAGATGGGGAAGATGAGAGAGAGAGAGAGAGAGAGAGAGAGAGAGAGAGAGAGAGAGAGAGAGAGAGAGAGAGAGAGAATAAAACTCGAAGGGGACTGGGGTAACTCAGGGAGTTACTCAGCCAAGTCCATCATTAAGAGCCAACCCACACATACACCCCTGCTGCTAATATAGCTGGGGCTTTGCTAGCCCTAGGTTTTCTTGAGACACTGTCTCATTACGTCACCCTGGCTGGCCTTGAACTCACTGTGTAGCCCAAGCTAGCCTTGAGCTCTCAATTCTCCTGTCCCTGCGTCTGGTTTTACAGATATGTGCCACCATGTGAGACTTCTAACTTATTTCTTTAGTTGGGTCTATGAACCTAAGTATTTTTGGATCCTCTAACGTGTTTGTTCCAGCATGTGCCTACATGCGTGCGTGCGTGTGCGTGCACAGATATGCAGCATATGGAAACCAGAGGCAATATGTCAGCATCTTCCTCAATCACCATTTTCGTTGTTGTTGTTGTGACAGGCTCTCTCACTGAAGGTCTGTCAGTTCAGCTAGGCGGGGTGGCCAGCTAACTTCTGGCATGCCCCTGTCTCCACAGAGTCACCCTTGGCTTTTACATGAGTACTGGGGATTTGAACTCAGGTCCTCAAAATTCCATAGCAAGTGCTCTTGTCCACTGAGCCATCTCCCAGCCCTGAGTGGTCACTTTTTGTGACATAACAGTCCTGTACCAGGGAATCAGACTGAGCTGGCTTCCTGTGGGGTTTGTCACGGCTCCATCTAGAAGTCTTCACCAATAAAGCTTCACCCACCTGCCCAAGCCTGTCCCTTCACCTTCTTGCTAGTTTCTTAACACCAAGTTCTTGGTAGGAGTTTGCTGGAGGACTGGGTGTCGTGGTTCTGTCTCTGAGGACACAGGAGCCGCCGCTGTGTCTGTTCTCTCCAGGGCAGTCCCTGCCCCAAAGCTCTGCCCCTGCCTGCGTCAGGCGGTCCTACCTCTGCCTGTGTCAGGCGGTCCTACCAGCAGCTCCTCTATTTATTTTCCTCCACCTTTGTTTTCCGAGTTGGCTCATTACACTCCTCTCCCCGCCCACCCCCGCATGCCTGGCGCAGAGAATCGCCTCTGAGCTTTTGTGAGGCTCCCTAGTTCCACTCAGGGCCCGCTGGAGAGTTTTCATACCAAGTGGACACCTTGATGTGCGTTCCGGGTGTGGGTCCAGCAGAGAGTTCTGGTCTGGCTCCCTTGTTCTAGATGCTGCCTCTCATGTGCCAGGAGAGCTGTGGGGTTGGGAGCCGACTTGAGACCCAGTAGCTGGTGCTGAAGAACGTATCTGTATCTGTACCCTTGCCCTGGGGTGTTTTTTCCTCAGATCTTACTGAATTGAAGTGCTCCTACCCCAGCAGGCCTGGGAAGGGCCTGATGGGTGGAAGAGCCTGCTAACCCCTGGCTCTGCCTTCAGCCTCTAGGGCCCAGAGAGGGCCTCAGCTCAAGACCCTAGTGCCCAGCCCCGGCCCGAGAGGCAGCACCTTCTGAATGGTCCCAGACAGCATTTTGGGGTGCTCATATTCCGCAGATCCAGGGCTGATCTTGACATGCAGCTATAGGTGCCAATCCTTCTCGGGACAGAAGGACAGAGGCCTCGGAGGCCCGAGGACTGGTGTCTCGGTGCCCCAGTGGGCCCCCTGGACCTGCCCAGAGACAGGTTGGCTCTGCTTTCTGCCGGGCCTCCATGGTAGGCCTTGAGTGGTAGCAGTGTTGGCTTTTCAGAGCTGGGCATGGCTTGTGCTGGAGCAAGGGAAAGGTTTTCCCTGAGAGCTTGGTTTTGGGGTGAGAGTTTGATTGCCCCACAGCACCCCATGGATGTCCCCTGCCATTGCTCCTGCATTTGGCCAGGGAGGCAAGGTTCAGTTAGGAGAGGTTGGGTGGACAGTTCTGGAATACTGACTGGCAAAGGGTGAAGCCAGATAGGCGGCTCCGTGGGTGTTGGTCCCCTGGCTATCCTTGCAAGCCTGCTAGCCTGAGCCTTCCTTCTCATGGCCAAGCGGGTCAAGGTCTGCCTTGGTCCCATCTTCTCTGGGGCTCATGGTCCCGTCCCAGGAAATGTGAAGGGTGACATAATCCTGTCATCCTTGGCGGGCGCTGAGGTGGGGGGAGAATTTGTTACTCAGTGGACAAGTTTGCGGACGGTGGTGGCTTGGGGCCTAGCTGGAGAAAAGATAGGGTCTCTCAGCAGGTGACAGGAGCAGGAGGGAGTGGTGGATGGGCTTTGTGTGCACAGTGGGACCCACAGGGAGGCTGTCGGTCCATCGAAGGTTAGTTTCAGCTACTTGCCACCCCTCGGAAACACCCATGGCTGCTAGGTGACTGGCCGCTGGCTCAGGGCATTGCCTGTTAGCATCTGCAGGAGCGCCTCGGCTTGAGTGCCAACATCTGGGGCTCGGGCGTCCCGGGCCGTGCACTGGCAGGTGGCCTGGCTGGACCCCCTGTCTAACAGCTGTAACCACCTGTCTTCTGCCCGCCCTCCTCCCTCACCTCCTCACTTCAGTCACGAAGAGCGAGTCATGGTCACTCATGATGTCACGTAGCCATTGCTTCAGTTCTGCACGTTTTAGTATTCTCTCTCTCTCTCTCTCTCGGTCTTTCTGTGTCTCTCTGTTTCTGTCTCTCTCTCTGTGTCTTTCTGTCTCTCTCTGTCTCCGTTGTGCCTGTGTGTTTGTATGTGCATGTACCCATAACACATCACTCACGTGGAGATCAGAGGACAACTTGAGAGAGCCAGTTCTCTACCCTGTGAGTCCCAGAGATGGACTCAGCAACTTCTTAGTTTTGGTGGCTGGTCTTCAGCCATTTCTGGAGTAGCTTGTTTCTGCTTGTTGCTGGGCCAGCTGCTGAGGAGGCCCCTGAGCAGGCCGCACCCTTGGGTGGGTGAGGGGAACATGCACTCGATCCTCAGGCAGGTACATGAGCATGGAACACACTGTTTGTAACCACATGTCCCAGGAGGACAGGGGAGGTCCCAGGAACAAGAAATCAGTAAAGGTCTGGACTCTCGCTCATCTGATCCTCCAGTGGTGTTTCATGAAAGAATCACTGTGTGGACCCCATGCCCCCTCCGTAAAGTGGGAGCGCCAGGCTGCCTGGCATGCTGTCTGGTACACGTAGGTATTTATAACTGAAACTAGCTCAGATGGATTCTTATAACCCACTCTTCCTGAAGCAGCTCAGCATCCCGTGCTCAGAAGTCACATGTGGATACGCTTCACTGGTTCCTCAAAAATAAAAATAGAACATCTCACATCTGGGTGTATGTCCAAAGCCATTGAAAGCAAGGTCTTCCTGGGCATGGTGGTGTGTGCCTGCAGTCCAGTGCTCAGGAGGTGTAGGCAGGGGAACTGGTGAGTCTGAAGCCAGGCTGTGTATAAGAGAGGGTCCTGAACCAGGGGGAGAGAGAGGGGAGAAAGGGAGAACCAGCCTAAGCTCCCAAGAATTCCTGTGTACCCATGTTCACACCGTAGCATTTACGTCACTAGCCAGACGCAATCATCCAGATGCCTATGGACAGATAAATGGGGAGAAGGCTCACTGTGCCGGGGCTAGAGACATGGCTCAGCTGTTAAACGGCTCAGCGGTTAAACGGCTCAACGGTTAAGAGCACGAACTGCTCTTCTAGAGCACTGAGTTCAGCACCACATCTGGCAACTCACATCGGCCTGTCACTCTAGAGGGAATCCAATGCCCTTTTCTGATCCCAGGCAGCTCTGGGTGGAGGGTCTAGCTCCCAGCCAGCCAGGCAGGTGGATGGGGAGGCCTTCCCAGCAGGAGGGGTCACGGGGGTATGCCAGAAACGTCCAGGGCCCCTGGAAAGGATGGGGCTCTACTGTGTTCTTATTATTTCTCAAGCAGGGCCCCTGGCAGGCTGGATGTTTAGTTTGGTTTGAGTTTCTGCTGTGAACCTTAATGCGTGTGGAAGGGCCACCTGGGGCTGAGGCAAGCCTTCTTTGAGTGGGGGTGATTAGAGAGAGCTGGTGAGAGCCCTCCCTCCTTTCCCTGCTCAGCAGAGAGGTGGGGGCAGGGCAGGCAGATGGAAGCAATTTTCAGTCACGTGAGCGAGGCCTGAACCGCTGCTCGGCAAGGCAGGGCCCCTGTCATTCTCCAGGAAGTGGCCCCGAAGCCACAGGTTCTGGAACCAGATGTTGCATGATCTTTGTTTATTTAAAGCTGCCAGAAACCCAGGAGAGCGTTTCTAAGTGGAGAGCTGGCACTCTTGAAGCCCTCTGGAGAGGACTGTGCTCCTGATCTGGGCTGAGGACATTTGTGATGGGAGGCACTGGCCCCCAGGACCTGCCTGTGCCATTGCTTGGGGATGTGTGTACCCCCTGGCAGCTCCTGGTATGGTTAGAAGCATTCTCTTCTTTAGATGCTCCCCTAGTGCTGGAAGTAGAGGTGGCTGCATCCTATAGAGGCCGAGAAACAGGAAGTGACTGGTCCAGTAAGCTGCTGCCCGTGGGGGTGATCCCTTCACCTCCTTCCTGAAGCTGGCTCTGCAAGCCATTGCTCCTGTCCATCCTGCCACTCAGACCTGGAGAAGGTGCCGGGAGGAAGTACAGTGTCCGGCTTTGCTCCTGCTGCCTATGCCAGTAAAAAGGAGAGAACAGCTGAACACCAGAAACGGCCAGGGCTGCGCTGGCTCAGGATGCAGGGGATGGGTCAGCTTGAGTTTACTGTTTTCCCGGAAGTGGAGGGACACTTCAGCCGAAGCCTGCAGAAGTCCCTGCAGTGCCAGCTGGTCTTTTTGCTGCTTCCTGGCCCTGCTCACTTGGGAAGGCAGCTCTGCGAGGAGGTGACAGGTGACCAGTTGTGTGTGCCTCTTGAGCTCATGTCCCCAGCAAAGCCTGAGGGGGAGGAGGCACACGGATGCATTGAGTCCCTCCTTTGAGGCCAGTGTCCACCAAGGACAGGGCTGGGGAACTTTTCCCTGGAGGTGGGACAGACTTGGCTGGAAAAGGGAAGGAGGCTTGGGGGCAGCTGGTGTCCCCTCTGTGTTGGCCGTGTTTGGGGAGGGACTGGGCCATGGGGTCACAAGTTGAGAATGCTGACATTTTTCCATAGAGGTTTGTAAGAGGCCTTTCAACAACGCAACATGTGGGCCTCAGCAGCCCCATGGCCGCCTGGGTTTCAGAGTGGTGCTGACAGGCTGTCTTGGAGTAGCACTTAGGTAGATTGTGAGCATCTTGTCCAACCAGACCTGCAGGGTGGGAGCACCCAGGGTCTCCGAGTGAGTCATCCCCAAGGCCTGGGCTCTGACCATGTGCTCAGGTAGCCACAGGAAGAGGCTCTAACTCTGACCTACTGAAGGAAGCTGTGGTTTTTAAGTTTAACCCCTAGCCTATCCACAGACCTGCAAACCAGACCTGGCCTCTGCCTGAGGGTGAGGGGCCCTTGGTGTCCACCATGGCTCTTTTTCCTGCCTATCCTGCCTCGGGACTGTGTGGGTGGGCTGCCTGGACACTCCTAGTGAGGGTGGTCAGGCGTGGAAGAAGCTGAAAGAAGAGATCAGTGAGCTGCTTGTGAACTGTGGGCTGTGGAGGGCCCTGAGTGCTCCGGCCACTGCAGGCTCTCTGAGCAGAGGCCAAGGGCTTGCACAGGCCAGCCCTCACATGTGGGGCTAAGGGAAGATGGAAGTGCTTGCTGCCTGCCTGGACCCAGGGGAGCGCCAGCTGGCAAAGTTAGCAGAGATGGCCCTGAAAGGCGGGTGGCTGAGGGGGCGTGGACCTGTGCGGTAGAACCACACGGATTTCAGGTCTGAGATGTTCTGCTGGCGTTTCCTGGGCAAGTCTCGGGCCTCTGTAGCCTTGGTTTCTCCATCTGAGAGGTCGAGGGCTGTGGACCCCCTTCTCATCCCTCTGTCCCTCCCTCCCCAGGCTCCGAGGTGGCTCCCAGCTGTGTTGGTGACATGGCTGACAGCCCTAGAGATGCCATGCTCAAGCAAGCGCCCGTGTCACGGAACGAGAAGGCCCCCGTGGACTTCGGCTACGTGGGGATTGACTCCATCCTGGAGCAGATGCGCAGGAAGGCCATGAAACAGGGCTTCGAGTTCAACATCATGGTAGTCGGTGAGTGTCACAGGCCCACCCAGGGACCAGCCTTCCAAGTGGCTCCCATTCTGTCGTCCCTGCTGTAAGGGGGGAAGGCAGCTGTGACCTGCCGGAAACGGGTGCCTGTGCCGGGAGGGAACCACACTCACCAGCGGCTCGTCAGAGGAAACACACTGAGCAGGTGCAAGCCTTCTGTACAGTGACACCGGCCTCCAGGCCTAAGTGGGGCCCAGCCTGCATGCCCCAAGCCTGGAGAAGCCCCAGCTACACTGCCTACCCAGGAAGGAGGGTGTAGTAGCTACCTTCTTCCTCCCGTGGCCTTAGGGAGCTAGAAGTAGCTAATCAGCATGAGCTGAGCGGGCTGTGTGTAGCAAGCTCAGAAGTCCCTTGGGCCACATACAGGGGGTTCCCTCTGTAACCCTTCTTGGCTGGAAGGAACAAGTCAATTTTATCTATTTGTTTGTTAATATGCAGAGATAGGGTATCACTATATGACTAGTCTGCAACTTAATGGTTGAATGGAGTTGGTCTTGAACTCACCGAGATCCACCTGCTTTGCCTCCTGAGTGCCAGGATTAGAGGTGTGCACGACCATACCTGGCCCATGAGCCACATTTTCACTCTCTGACCGGCACTCTGCTGGCTCTCCATGGTGGTGTCTGGGCAAATGCCTGCCATAGGTTGGTGTCCTAAGCCAAGCTGAGTCTGTGGTTTGGCTTCCCACTGTGGGATGTCTGTCTGAAGAATTGTGTCTGTGTGTCTGTTCTGCCCAGATCCTCAGACAGCCTCCACCCATCACTGGGGCTGTCATGCCCCCCCTGCAGCTACCTGGGGACAGTCCTCTGGGGTCTTGGTGTTCCTTTCTGCTTTGGGTGACCTTCCTAGGGTGAGGAGGGGCCTCCGGCCGAGCCAAACCAGGTCCCAGAGCCCCACATTGTGGGTTTAAACTCAACCCTGAACTTCTACTTCGGTGAAGCCCCCAGTGGGACTGTCCAAGCGTGCTGTGCTTATAGGGTGATACAGCCATGAGCTGTGTTCTTGGAGAGCCTTCCAATCGCCCCCCCTTCTCTCCTCAGGGCAGAGTGGCCTCGGGAAGTCCACCTTAATCAACACCCTCTTCAAGTCCAAAATCAGCCGGAAGTCGGTGCAGCCCACCTCGGAGGAACGCATCCCTAAGACGATCGAAATCAAGTCCATTACCCATGGTCAGCACCACAGAGGCTGGGACTAGGTGTAGGGCCTCCCTCTTCCCGGAGTGTGGGATCAAGGGGATCCCACTAGAGAGGTCACCGTGACCCCTCCGGGTACCTTGAGACGGAGCAGGGGTGGTGCAGATTCCCAGGGGCCTACCAGGCTGAGCTCCTACAAGCTGCTGAGCCTATAAGGAAAATCATCCTTACTTCTTTACTAGAGAGTATTCTCTCCTTGACATCACCTCAGCCATAGCCATCATCACAGCCCATCCTAGGACACCCCAGGCTGGCCCGGCAACCCGAGGGGTGTTGGGTGAGCCCTCTGACTCGGGCTGCTGTGGTTTGTGCAGATATTGAGGAGAAGGGCGTCCGGATGAAGCTGACGGTGATTGATACTCCAGGCTTCGGGGACCACATCAACAATGAGAACTGGTAGGCAGCCCCAGCAGAGGACTCTCAGTCCCGTGGGAACGCCCCCACTGGCTTTGGGGGTGCGTGATACCATTTGAGGTCAGGCCCTCACATAAGATCATTCCAAACCCTAAGGTCACGCACTTGGAGTCTGACATTCTAGATCAAAGTGGGGTCACCTGGGAACCGTGACCTCCCACCCCAGGGCAAAGCTCAACATGGGGAGCGTGGCGGAAAACCTGACATAAGCCTGGTTTGTCTCTGCAACAGCCAGCTGTTCCCGTGTGAAATCAGGCTGGGTGCCAAGCCAGTTCTGGGAATTAGGCTGCCGTGGTGGCCTGGGAAGGTGGGTCTGGAGAGAGCGCGGGCAGCAGGTCCCAGGCTAACCCAGATCTCCACTCAGCTGGCAGCCCATTATGAAGTTCATCAATGATCAGTATGAGAAGTACCTGCAGGAAGAGGTCAACATCAACCGGAAGAAGCGCATCCCTGACACTCGAGTCCACTGCTGCCTCTACTTCATCCCGGCCACTGGCCACTCGTACGTCCCTGTCAGGGCCCTTTGTCTCAATGGGGGATGGGGAGGGTGAGTCAGGGCAGTGTCAGCAGTGGTTACGTGGGTGTCTGTGCCCACAGACATTCTCTGTGGCCTCCGGACTGGGCCGCTCCCTGCCCATTCTGCCTTCTTCCCCTTGTCCACAGAGCTGAGGACAGGGCAGGCTCTGAAGGTGAAGTGGGCCTCTCAGGCTGTGTGTGTGTTGGGGGTGGGGGAGTGCTCTTACCTCCTGGGCCGCTAACGAGTGTTCCTGAATGTCCTCTGTCCCCTATGCCTCAGCCATTTCTTGTCCTCGCCAAAGATGTTCCTTGGGCCTGGGAGGCAGCGTCTCCCTCGCCCAGGACAGGCGCACTGTGACCAGGGTTCTTGGCTCCCTGTGAATGTCACCTGTCCCTGGTACATAGGTGTTGCTTTTCTGCCTGCTGGGTATCCTGGTGGCTTGTCCTGACTCCCGTGTAGGGTACAGGCCAGTCCCGGGCCGCAGTCAGCAGCAGGAGCTGGAAGTGGCGTATTGATTTCTGAGTTTGGAGCCTCCTGGCCATAGCTTCTGAAGTCTGTACCCTCTAGGCTGTTCCAGGTCCTGGGTGTAAGGGCCTGGGCTTTGAGGGGACCTTGAATCTCATGCCCTGTCTAGAGGGGTCTGGTTGTATAAATCCAAATATAGGAGTCTGGGCTTGCTAATAGTGCTCATCTACTGTGGGGCCCACGAGAGCCCGTTCATGGCTCTCATGCCATAAGGCCTCACTTGGGTCTGTAGCTGCTCCAAGCACAGCCAGGGGCAAGGCCCAAACTGACGTGGCTTCAGCAGGGAGAGCCAAAGGCGCTTCCCCAGTGGTGACCTGCTGGGCTAGGGCCCTAGCTGGGCACCCCGCCTAGTTTCTTCCTCCAAGCGCTCAGTCCCAGGGGACAGCAGTGGCTTCTGGCCATCATTGCTCAGACCTCTGCCTGTAGCTTCGCTTCCCACAGGCTGTCTGGACATGACAATAGCGCTGTGGAGAAGTCACGGTTCCAATGAGAACATGATGCCCACGCTCAGGGGTTCTGTTCTGCCTGGGTCTCCCCCTCCCTGTATCAGACCATGGCTCTCTGATGCTAAACTCACCTGGGGAACCAGGGCCCATAGTTTCTTTTCATGGTCTCCCACTTCTCCTTCTCCCTGTCACTGAACACCCCAAGGCATGACAGTGATGTGAGCCTGGTCACTGTTGGGTGGAGAGCGTCCAGGGCCAGTTGGGCTCTGAAGAGCTTGTGCTTGAGTGCGCTTAGTTCCGGTTTTACTCTGGCTCCCCAGCCTTAGCTCAGCGGCAGGAGTGCTCCCTTCGAAGGCCCAGCCTTGCCCCTCTATCAACGTGGCCTCCGCTGTGGGACCCGAGGCAGGGGACACCTATGCTGAGTCTCCATTTGCACTGTTCCATTTCAGGCTTAGGCCCCTGGACATTGAATTCATGAAGCGTCTGAGCAAGGTGGTCAACATTGTCCCAGTCATCGCCAAGGCTGACACACTGACCCTGGAGGAGAGGGTCTACTTCAAACAACGAGTAAGGAGCACGGCCTCTGCCCGCCCTCTCTCCCTCAAGGACTGCCTAGACAAGTTGCAGGCCTGGCAGGCCCTATCCAGCTCCAGGCATACATGACAGGAGAGTCACCCTTCGGCCCTTCATAGCATGTGTCCAGCCTTGGGGGAGCCCTGGCCTGCGTGGCTGCTGGATGCCTCCTCCGCCATTTCCAGCAGCCTTAGTAGAGCTTGGAAAGGAGTAGACCAAGTGCAGACAAATGTCTCAGGGCCATCGGACCCAGTATGCCTGGAGTTTATTAGGAGGGAGAGAAGGCTGCAAGGGACAGATGCTTCGGTGGCGTCCTCCTTCTCTGCTATGGTCGAGCCACCTGCTGTCTGGGGGACAGGCGGGGACACCTTCAGTTGGATGGGTCCTGGGCCTCTGTCCAGAACTTCCTGGAAGCTCTTGCCTAGGGTTGTAAGAGAGGCTCTGAATCCAGTTCCAGAGGCTGCAGGGCTTCCACCCAAGCCACGTGTTTGGAATTTTCCCAGCATGCATAGGGAAGGGTAGTCAGGGGCGCATCTGCTGGAAAAGAAACCAGGGGACTCCCCAGTGTGTGAGAGCCTGGGACAGCTGTCCCCTGTGATGTCATCAAACTGGAGAGAGTTCTCAGAAGACAGGCACACGCTGGACTTCAGGAGGGACCTGTGCTAGGCCTTAGAGGGTTTTAGGAAAGAGGACTCGGCAACCCTGAGTTATGTTCTTGGTGACGAGCGGCATAGGAAACATGGACACTCACAGGTCGGTGCCCGAAGGCCCCCCCCCCCCAGGCCAGGCCAGTGCCTTAATACAGAGAAACCAGAGATGGAGATCCTGGGCACGGGCATAGCTCAGGTGGCAGCGTGGGCCTACCATGGAGAAGGCTAAGAGTTTGAGCCTCAGCACCGAATAAAACTGGGCACTGTGGCACATACCTATAGCACCAGCATTTGGGAGGGTAGCAGCATGAGGAGCAGGAGTTCAAGATCTTCCTTGGCTATATGGCCGTGGGGGCTAGCCTGAGCTAGAGACTTTGTTTCCAAAATGGGGGGAGTAGTATCTGTGTGTTAAGAGTACTTGCTGCTCTTGCAGAGGACCCAGGTTCTACTCCCAGCACCCACATGGCAGCTCACAGCCAGTTCCGGAGGATTTCCTATGCTCTCTTCTGGCCTCTGTGGGTACTAGGCATGCACGTGGTATACACGTGAACATATTAGCCAAAGCACTTGCATACATAAAATAAAAGTGAAATAGACCCTTAAAAACAACTAGACCTCCTCGGGGTGGAGCTGTTCAGAGCCTGCCTCTGTGGGGGTTCATGGCTCAGGTAACTGATGGCTGATAGCCTGATTCAGGGACCACACCCCTCTACCTCCCAGATCACCGCGGACCTGCTGTCCAATGGCATTGACGTGTACCCCCAAAAGGAGTTTGATGAGGACTCAGAGGATCGGCTGGTGAACGAGAAGTTCCGGGTGAGTAGGGTGCTGGGAGGTCAGGGGCAGTGATGGGATGGCTTTGCATCATGGGAGTGTCTCCTCCAAGCTGGGAAAGTATGGGAGCCCACATGTCTGCCCTGGGTCCTGTCTTCCAGGGCTGTCGGTGGCACTGGCCTTGCTGAGCACACTTGACTAGCTCTTTTGTCCTTTCTCCAGGAGATGATCCCGTTTGCTGTGGTGGGCAGCGACCATGAGTATCAAGTCAATGGCAAGAGGATTCTGGGAAGGAAGACCAAATGGGGCACCATCGAAGGTACTGGCTGCTGCACGCCCTGTAATCACCCATTGCATTGTGGGTCCCTGTTTCTTCCCTTCTGGCTGCAGGAAGTTTCTGTAACTTAATTACTTTGTCCCAAGTACTGAGGGCTGGGACTCTGGCATTTTCTGGGGTGCAGCCGAGCACCCCAGGTGGGATGGTTCCAGGGCCTGCCTTTGCTTTTCTTTCTGCTTCTCCACTCTCTTCAGATTGGAGGGTAGGAAAGGGCAGAGCTGCCTAGATGAAACCTCACTTTGTTCTTTGTGACCAGTGTGGTCGAAAGGTCCCCCAGAGGAGCAGAAAGTTGAGCCTCTGCTTTGGGAGCGAATCTCCAATTCTCTGGGGCCACATCCTAAGGTCTAGGCAATGCGAGAAGGCCCCTGATACGCAGAGACATTTGGTTTGGTTTTGGTGTTTTGAGGCAAAACAGGTCTCACTCCATAGCCCAGGATGATTTGGCACTCAAGTCCTCCTACCTTGGCGTCCGCCACTGTACCAGTGCTGGGGTGATGGGCATGTGTACCACACCATGCCGGGGTGATGGGCATGTGCACACACCAGGCCTGCTGGACTCCCTGCAGGAGCAGTTGCTCACAGAATCTGGTCATGATGGTGCCTCCTGGCTCTGAGCATAGAGGCCTCCAGTCAGGATGTCAGCTCACCTTTCCTGCAGAGAGGAGTTAGAGCAGCGGGCCTCACCCTTCCTGACTGCGATGCCTTAGTGCAGTTCCTCGTGTTGTGGTGACACCCCCCCCAACCATAACATTATTTTTGCTGCTACTTCATAACTGTAATTTTGCTGCCGTTATGAATCGTAATGTAAATATCTGACACGCAGAACATCTGATATGTGACCCCGTGAGAGGGGTGTTTGGCCCACAGAGGGGTCACGACCCTCAGGTTGGGAACCTCTGAGTTACAGGGACATGCTCCGTTGGTCAAGCCCAGCGTTAACTAGGGTTCATACTCTGCACCTTGTAAACCAGGTTTGCTGGTCCCAGTCTGTGAGCTTAGCGTTTGAGATGCGGAGGCAGGAGGATCGGGATTCGCTTTCCTCCATCCTGCAGTGAATTCAAGGCCAGCCTAGACTACACGAGGCACTGTCTAGGAAGAAAGAGAGAGCAAGGGAGGGAAAGCAGGGTATGACAACAGAATGAATGAACACCCTGGGCTCCATATTGGGAGGTGATTTGGGCTCTGCATGGTACTGGAGCCCCCAGGTCTTTCTGAGATGAGCACTTCCGGCCCCTCGCTTTCCCTACTGTGCCTTCTGTGTAGGTCTGCCAGGTAGGGGTACCTTGGGGATATTTCTGGGTGTTTTCAGTGGCGTGGCCTCATATAGTATCCTACTCAGTGGCAGACGCTGACCCCAGCGGGAACTCTGTGGGCCATTCTGTAGCTCAAGAGCTTGTCTTCACTTTCATTTCCCTCAGCCCCTCCTTCCTCTCTGCTTCCCTCTCCAAATATGCAAGGCAAGGCTTAGAGGCCAGGAAAGTTTGGGGTAAGAGCCCTGGGGATCTGGGAGTGGCATGGAGTACTGACATGTCTCTTCTGACCCCTGGTGGCCAACTTGGGCCCTGCACACACTCAATTCAAATTCGTCAAGAAATGAACCAGGTTAGATTACTGTTCACAGCTGAGGATCCAAGCAGCCTCTGGAACCTGTAAAGGTGCTCCCCAGGTGCTGGTTCCCACATGCAGCGTCCTTACTGTAAGGACCTTGGGGACTTACCAGAACAAGGTGGGAGTTCCTGTCAGGGATGCCATGAGTCCCTAAATGACCAATTCCATCCACCTGTTCCTACTCCTTCTTGGTGTGCACCACCTAACGTGTCTATTCTGCCCTTGGAAGCTGGCTAGAGGGCTGCCTGGAGAATGGATAGCTAGTTAATTCCTTGAGGGCAATGTAGTCAAAAGCTTCACAAAGTCAAGTGGATGCCGTTGGCTCATTTGGTCTTTTTGCCCTTGGGGCAGGAGCCATTCCCCCATTTAAAGTCCTCTTTACAGACAGTTTATTTACTTACTTACTTTACTGGGGGAAGAGGGTGTGTGCATGCCAGACCATGCTTGTGGTAGCAAAGACAACTGGACAACAGTCAGTTCTTTCCTTCTGCCATGTGGTTCTGGGAATCAAACTTGGGTCATTGAGCTTGGAGGCAAATGCCTTTACCCACTAAGCCATTGGCCCATTTTATTGGGAATCTGGGTCAGAGAATCCAACAGAACTTACCCCTGCCCAGAGCATGAGGAATGAGGGGCATATTTTGGCTGACCACACCAGGGTGCAGTAGGTCATGGTGGTGAGTCCTGGTGGCATGACAGGAGGCAGTTGGGCACGTGGCATCCATGATCAGGAAGCAGAGAGACATGAATGCTGGACCTCAGCTCACTTTCTCCTTCTATTTAGCCAGAAAAACCCAGCCCATGGGAGGAGGATGCCACATTCAGGGTGGACATTCCCTCAGCTGACACTCTCAGACACTCACTAGAGGTGTGCCTTCCAGATGACTCCAGAGCCAGTGGAGTAACTGTCAGTCACCCTGCCTGCTTGTGTGGGGTCCTCTCTGGAAGCTGTTGGCATTACTGGATAGGAGCAGAGGGAGGGCTTCCTTCCCCCAGGCCACTGAGCATCCTTCTCTTTCCCTTAGTTGAGAATACCACTCACTGTGAATTTGCCTACCTGCGGGATCTCCTCATAAGGTGAGTCAGCCCCTTGGGAACAACAGATCTGGGGTTTGGGGGTGGCAGGTGGGTGGGCAGAGGCCTCACCCTACTGGCCATCTGTCCTGTCCTCAGGAACACTTCTGAAGCCCACTGTCTAAAGCTGAAAACAGAACAAAACCCTGGGAATGAGTGAAAGGATGGGAATTCTTTCTACCTCATGAGGTCACCAGGATGAGAGAGGTCTAACCCTGCTGGACTCAGCTATGGCTGAGCGTGTAGCCTGGGCTGTAGGTCTCAAACAAAACAAAAAAGAAGTACAATGAAACCTGTTGTTTTGCATGATTAATATATATATTTTTAAAAGATACAGGGCAAGGCTCTCTGAGGGACCTGGGGTGGGACTGAAGCTCCTTCCCGTTGGGGCTCCCCGTCCTTCCAGCTTCCCATTCCAAAGTAAAGAGGGGGGTCTGCAGTGTGGGTTAGGGTTAGGGCTTCCATGGCAGGCTTGAGGTCCTGGCTCCTGCCTGCAGAAAGAAACTTCAGGGATGGCTGGATGTACAGTGCTGGGGACTGTGGTCACCTGCTGCCTCCTGCTGGCCACAGCCTGAACTTCCGTGTTGGAGCACGAATCCTCTAGTCCTGCTCAGGGTGGGGCCCTGGGACCTTCTTCAAGTTTATGTTTCTGTACCCCATCCCCCATTCCTGAGTAGCCGCAGTGTGGACACAGAGAGGGGGAGGAATGGCTTACAGTGTGAGGCCACAGAGGGTCTGGAGTCACCAGAGAACGGATTCCGCCCCATCCCGCTGGCTGTGCACCAGGAGCCTGAGGGCCGGGAAGGCTGGGTGGTCATGATCCCAGCCAGGCTGAGCGGTCACCCCTGTGCTGGCCATGTCCCCTGCAGGACGCACATGCAGAACATCAAAGACATCACCAGCAGCATCCATTTCGAAGCCTATCGCGTGAAACGCCTCAACGAGGGCAACAGCGCCATGGCCAATGGGGTTGAGGAGAAGGAGCCGGAAGCCCAGGAGATGTAGACGTTAACCCGCCCCTGGACCCCGCCCCCAAACCTTTTCATTGTCCCTGGCCCACCCACCTACCCCATCTTATTTTATATAATTATCTCCTTTGGTCACCTGCCTCCATCTCTTTCCTCACTCTGCCAGGTAACAGGAGAGGGCTTACCTCCCCAGTGTGCTCTTACTGGCCGCAGTAGCAGGGTGGGCGAGACTACAGCCTGGGCTTGCCCCTGTGCCCTATTCCCGCCTCATGCTGTGAAGGCTAGACCTAGACCTGGCTCAGCCCCTGAGGGGTTGGAAGAGCCATGTGTCCGTGCCTACTCTGAGTTCTGAGCTAAAGCCTGTGGGAGCCAGGTCCCAGGGGGTGCAGAGGAGCCCATTAAGCCACAAGTCCCCATGCCACAGCAGGTCGAGGCTGTACCAGGGGAGGATGGAGCTAGGAGTCCTGGAGCCCACCTTTCCCTCCCTCCTCGAGGCAGGAGGCATTGTTCACAGCACCCTCAGCTGCCTGCTCCTCCTCAAGGAAAGCAGAGACTTCCACAGCCAGAGTGGCCAATCACTTAGACATAGTGATAACCATGCCCCTCAAGCTTGTCCCAGAGCAGAAAGTGCCTTGGTCCTCAAGAGCCAGTCACCTCTTCCCAGCTGTCCCGTTGGATGGAAAGCGAGGACACGCTGGAGAGAGGGAAGTGTCCTTCCCCCTCACCCCTTGACTCTCCTGTGCTGTAGATATGGCTACTACACTGGGTTTTAATTATGAAAACAAAGCATGAATGAGGCACCTCAGCCTCACTCCCGACCTTAGGAAGGTCAAAGCAAGCAGACGCGGTAGAGCTGAGGGAGGAAGCCGTAGAAGGAAGGTGGAAGGGTGCGTGGGCACCGTCCTGCCTGGCTCCCGTGGAAGGTGTATCTGTCTGGTCCTCAGTTTGGCCCAACATGTTCCAGTTATGTCGACACCCGCAACCCCACCCCCCAACACGTACTGTCCAGGCTCAAGCCTTGGTGATTCAGAGACTGCACTGGCTGGGAGCCAGAAAAACCTGGCCATTCTTCTGTCTGTGTGCCTAGGCTCCTGTGTCCCACGACCCATCTTGAGCACCCTCAAGGAGGGAGAGACGAGGGGCTCAGAGATGGCTAGCCAGACCACAGGGCAAGGTTTCATAGCAGAGCCAGGCTCCCGCATCTTTTCCCAGAGGGAACCATTAGGGACCATCCGTGCACAGCTGACAAAAGCTACGTCCTTTCTTCCGGCCTGCCATTTCTGTTCCGCCCCTGGGGAGAAGGAGGTGTTTGGTGAGCTTAGATAGGTTGGACCTGGCTTGGGGAAGGTGCCTCTGCAGGCCCCGGACTAGCTTTTCGCAGCCTAGAAATGCAGACAGGTGAGGGATACACCTTGTTCTTTGTGTTGGGTGTCTACTCCACACCTGAGCATGGACAGCCCCTCATGCAGCCCAGAAGACGAACAGTTTGCTTGCCAGCTTGCCACGTTCTTTTGCCAAAATCAGGACTTTGAAGGAAATCTCCAGCACGCTGGGCCCAGGGCGCCCCGGCCATCCCCAGCCCCAGTATCCCTGGGGACTTAGCAGCAGCCCTGCGTTGTCAGGATGACTTTGAGCCTCTGTAACCAGGTATTGAAACTGTTGGTCTCACCAGGCTGTTCCACGTGGCCCTTTGCTGGGCACCTCCTGGGGGTGGGGTGGGGAGTCTCTTTTTGTATAAATGACAAAGTGTTGAAATGTATTTCCTGAAATAAATGTTTCCATTACAAACTGGCTCGTTCTGGAGCGGCAGTGGGTTGTCTTACTGCAGGACCAGCTGGTCCATTAACAGGTGGGTGGCGGTTCCCACCGGAAGGAAACCTTTCACTGAAGGGCCGTGAGAAACCCTGAATTCAAACCTTTGGAATCGGTGGCTCAGTGGTAAAAGGGCCTGCTGCTCTTCCAGAAGACTTGAGTTCAGTTAGCAGCACCCACTGCCTGTAACCCAGCTCCAGGGGGATCTGATGCCCTCTTCTGGCCTCTGGTGGTACCTGCACATGTGTGGCAGACACACATAGACATATAAGTACAAAACTAAATTTTATTATGTCAGGCCCTACAAACTGGCCGCTTACAATAATTTATTCCAAGAGAACTAACTTCATGTGGCTCGGGGCCCTGAGGCAGCCAGCGTCGTGGTCCAGAATGGGGGGACAGGAGGAACCCTGGCCGCTGTGTTTATGTGTTTTAATGTCCCACAACTCCGGTGACAAATGACTACAAACCCGTCACCCTAGAACACCTGATGTCTACACTCTTAAGTTCTGAAATCCCTGGGTCAGCTGTTGACATGACCCTGCCCCGTCCACAGTTCCCTACCTCCTCCTGCTCCTGGGGACTGCATTGCTCCAGGCTTCGCCTCTGTCTTCACACACGCTGTCCTCTTGAGAGACACTCTCCTTAGACAGAAGAGCCACTTCAGCCCGGGATCTTGATCTTTAATTACATCTGTAAAGGTCCTGTTTCCAAATAAGGTTTCATTCTAAGGTTCTGCTCAGTTGGGAATCTGGGGTGACGGACGCACCGCTCACCTCACGGCACCAACTTCTTGCATCTTGGGGTTTCCAGAGCTAAAGGGCAGAATGATCCGTGCAAATGACCCAAAGCTCACTCAAAGCCACCGAGCCGAGCCCTCTCCACATCCCTGGCTGCCCACGTGCTTCTGAAGGCCGATTGACAACAAATGGGTAGTGTGAGCAAATGGGTTGATGGTTGGCCGCCTCAAGGAGTCTTCAAGTCAGGCATTATGTGGGTTTGGTGGTTGCTGGCAGGGCCGAGGCTTGGGTCATGGAGTCAGCTTGCTTGAGTCCCCCAGTTAGTTCTAAGTCCTTGGCAGGTCCTCCCACCTCGAACTCCTTCCTCGAGGCTAAACTGCCCCTTGTCCACCGCAGTCGTCCGTCCTCTGGCCACAGACAGACTTAGGCAGTCATCAGCCCATTACCTGACTGGCTGCCCGTCCAACCCACCTCCCACTCAAGCAAGCAGAGGCTGTAGGACCAGTGAGCCAGCCGTTCCCATCTGCCCAGGAACATGGGTTTCCTTGTCTCCTAGCTGGTAATGGGGGAGCCTCACCTCCCACCAACAGAACAAGCAGCCAGCAAGCCCCTGTGATACTCTCTCTGCTCTCTGCAGTACTGGGGTTGCATGGCTCTGATGGTGATGATGATGATATGGGTTCTGGAGATCCATGCTCAGGTACTCAGGCTGATGCAGCATGAGCCGCTGAGCCGTCTCCAGCCCCGAGTGTGGGCTCTTGGAGGGGCAGGGGAGGAGAGGCTGGACAGAAGAACACCGTGGCTTCATGGTGTGGGGTCCGTAGGCTACTGACTTCCCCCTGCCTAGCCAGCCCCAGCCTCACACAGAGCCAGCACGAGTGGTTCCCAGAGCAGTGTGGTGATTCAGGATGAACTGTCAGCCACCAAGGCAGGAGCCAGGAGCAAGAAGGCAGCTCTGCGCATGCTGCCTTAGGCTTCTGTAAGAACTGGGGTGTCCCACGGAGATTGCAAATGCCAGGTGTGAAGGCAGGAAAGAGATAAAAAGCCTCTGAGAGCCACTGCAGTAAGACCTACCCAGTGCACCTGGGTCAGGCTGGGAACATCTGAAAAGGCGGCTCGGAGGGTCCCTGCCTGGGGTCTCTGGGGGGTTTTGTGGGTGTCCCATCCACTTGTGTGTCTGTTTGTGGATGTGCTGTGGGGGGTTGTGTGCATCTGTGAGCATATGGGGGTCAGAGCACAACTTGGTTGTTCGCTGTTTGTTTTTAATGTGAGATAGAAGCTCATTGGCTTGGAGCTTCAAGCAAACGGGCTGGGCTAGCTGGCCAGTGAGCCCCATGTTGCTGCCAGGTTTTGCCTCCCTGGTGCTGAGGATGAGTGCATGCCTCCATGCTGGGCTTTACCTGGTTCTGAGGATCCAACCCACATCCTCCCTCGTGCTCCCAAAGCCATCACCTTACTGACTGAGACAGTCTCTCCACTTAAACAAACAAAAAGAAACATAATAAAACTTGTTTTCTTACTTAATATGTGTAAATGTTTTGCCTGCGTGTGTCTGTCTGTCTGTGAACCGATGCCTGATGCCTGAGGAGGCCAGAAGTGGGTGTGGGATCCCCTAGGGCTGGAGGTCCAGACTGCCATGTGGGCGCTGAGAATGGAAATCGGACCTGAGTCCTCTGGAAGAGCAGCCAGCGCTCGTAACCTCTGAGCCATGTTTCTGGCTCTCTACTCAGTTTTAAACACCACTTTCTGGTTACAAGTATAGCCTACTTGATATGGAAAATGCCAGGAAAATAAAATCACACAGCATAGAAATATCCCCTCACACCCAGGGATGTTTGGGGCATGGCCCCAGACTCTTGGGAGGGCAGTGGTGAGCCCAGCATTTGAGAGGCTGAGGCAAGAATATCAGGAGTTTGAAGTCGTGGTGGGCTACATAGCATGACTGCACCAACCCCCACAGAGTCCCTGTGCCTCCTGCCTACATGGATTCCTCCTCCGCTAGTGGAGTGCCCTTTACAAGTCCCCTCTCCTCTTGCCTCTTGGAAGGAGGGAGAACAGAGGAATCTTGTTCCTGTCCTCACCTCATTTCCCTCCTCCCCACCCCCGCACTGTCCCGTGAGCCCACTGGGGACCAGTGTAGGACAGAGGTGCATTTCCTGAGTTGGAGTAGAAATACTTCCCAGATGTTCTGCTGCCTAGAGTCCAGACGGGAGGGGCCTGTGCAGCAGCTGAATGCCTGTGGGAGGGCTGCTGGCTGGCGCCATGCCAGCGCGAGGTGGCAGTCACGCAGGCGTCAGTTGTTAGGAGCTGTTGGGGCCAGCGGGGAGCTGGGCAGCAGAACCTCTCTCCGTGCCTCCACACCCGCTTTCCTGCCACCAGAGGCCACAGCATGAAGTAACACGTAAAAAGTGTTGTAAACGTCAGGCTCTGCCAGCCAGCCTTTCGGCTACTCAGCTTACGCCATCACCCCTGGTGCCAAGTGCGGCACATTTCTGCTGTGGAGGGACACCCCTGCTCCTACCCCAGGTCACTCTCTCTGTCTCCTGGTCTGTCTGTGTGTCTGTCTCCCTCTCTGTCCCCCTCCCCTCTCATGTTCCCAGTCATTGTTCCTGGGAACGAGGGTGTGGGTGAAAAACACGGTCATAGGAAAACCGCACCTTCAAGGTATGAATGTGAAATGTCCTCACAGCTCGTGTGTTTGGACACTTGCTCTCCAGCAGGTGGGGCTGTTCCAGGAGGAGCCTTTTGCATGTGGAGAGGGTGAGGTCTGAAGGTTACAGGGTGGCCTTCTTCCTGTTTAGGCTTCCTGACCTATAGAGATGTGTGGAAGCTGCAGCACAAGCCCTGACCCAGCCATCATCCTTCCTGCCATCATGGGTTGTCTGTCCATCAACCCTGAGCCATAAAAAACTCCTTCCTTAAGTTGCTCCTATCACATACTTGGTAAAGATAACTGCTTCGCTACACTCCCTTTGCTCCTGTCCAGTCTCTGCTTCCTGGCTTGGGGACAGCCAGAGCCTCCCCCTGAGTGGGTGAGTGCCTGCTGCTGCTGAGTTTAGCTCAGACGTGTGATGGTTGGTCCTCAGCATCAAGCGGACTTGGGGCCACCTAGGAGACACACCCCTGGCAGTGTTTGTATGAATATTTCCAGGATGTGGGCAGCACCACCCCATGGACTAGGTCCGTGAATGAATAATAAAAACAGAAAAGGGAAATCCCTTCAGGGACCAGCATTCCTCTCTCTGCCTCTTGACAGTGAATACCATGTGGCCAGCGCCTCAGGTTCCCTCCACCATGGCAGACTGTAACCCCTCAACAGTGAGCTGAGATCAACCCTTCTTTGCTTCAGTTTCTTGCATCAGGTATTTTTCACACGTGAGGCTGAGGTGCAGAAATGCTTCCTTGGGCTCACGTAAAGGCTCCAGGGTGCCCTTCCTGGATCACATATAGAAGAGTCCTTAGAGCCAGAGTCTGGAGTAGACAGAGAGTCTGAGAACAGATGGCCCTCAGCAGTGCCAGAGGGACCTTCTAGATCAGTGTGGCTCAGCAGACAGAGAAGCCATGGATCCTTGGAAATAGGGAAGGTGTCTCTTTCTGCTGTCTGTCCTTGAACAAGTTCTGTCCCACCATCAGGGTCAGTAGTCACGTAGGCATTGCTTGATGCTGGGGAATGAGGCAGGATGGAAGCCGTGTTTCATTACAGTGATAAAGCATCCAAGAAAAACATCTTCAAGGAGGACAGATGTATCTTAGCTCACAGCTTAGAGGTGTCAATCTGTGGTCCACTGGTGGCTTTGTTTTTCGGCTCAGTGGCAAAGCAGAAACCTCATGTCTGAAGGGCATGGTATCCTCACAGCAGCCAGGATACAGACAGAGGAAGGGAAGGAAGAGAGACCAGGTCTACCTTTCAAAGGTACAAACCCCAGTGATCTACTTCCATCAACCTGGTGCCGTCTTGTGGTTTCTACCCTTCTGGCAACACCATCTTAATGACTCTGCCAGTTGGCTGATTAGGCCAGAGCCTTTGTGAACCAGTCATGTCTGCCGTGAGGTTTGAGGTCCCACCACTGAGCATTGCTCTGGGAAGCAAGCCTTTACCACATGAGTGTGGGGGCACATTTCTGTGATGGTTTAAATGAGATGTCCCCCACAGTCTTGGTCATTTGAATACTTGGTCCTCAGTCGGTGACGCTTCAGGGAGGTTTGGCCTCGCTGGGGGAGTGAGGTTGCTAGAGTGAGGTTCCGAGAGCCACCCTTTGCTCCCAGTGCACTCTTGCTTTCTGCTTGTGGCTTAAGATGAGATCCCTCAGCTCCTTCTCCAGCCACCATGTCTGCTGTTTGCTTCCCTGCCATGAAGGACTCTCATCCCTGTGGAAAAATAAGCCCAAATAAACGCCTCTGTAAGTTGCCTCGGTCATGGTGTTTTCTCACAGCAGTAGAAAAGTAACTAAGACAATTCATTTCCAAGCCACAAGCCCACAGCAGGACGGATTGTGTGCTAAGCCAAGGGCCACCAGCTCACACCAGGCTCTGGTCTCTCTCCATCACAGGGCACATCTCCTGTCTCCTGTCCTGGCAGGTGGGCCTTCTTAGGATCTCTGGAGCCTGAGCATGGGTGTTCCAATCCAGGGCTGTCTTGCTCTGCAGGATGAGGTGGACCTGGGACACATCTGAAACACAGTCTTCCAGGCCACAGGGACCCCACCGCCATTGGTGGTCGGGTCCTGCTGCACCCACTGGAGCTCCTGAGCACCTGGGGTGCCACTGAGCCTCACACAAGTTGTAACTGAATGACACTGGGCACCCGGTGGGAGAATCACCCTCCTTTCCTTCGTAGAAGGTTCTTATAATCAGAAGAAAATGGGGCATGAATAATTAAGGCCTCCCAGAGTAAGTGGTCCATGATCTGTCTGCTTGAATTAAAAAACCATCACTTGGAGGAGCCTGGATGCCAGGAGGCTTCTGCAAGGTAGCATTACCCACAATTCCACTGCCCGCTCCACCCCCCTTCTCTCCCTTCCCTCACTCCTCCTTCCTTTCTCTCTTGGATGCTAGGGACATCAGCATTGGGCTCTTCGGCCCCTGCCACCCAGAACACGGCCATGGCCTCTTCTCTCTCCCTGGTCAGTACATTTATCCGAGCCCCATCCCAGGACGAAACACGAGTCCCTAAAAAGAAATGGCTTTGCAGAGGTTCCCTCCCTGGGAGACTGAGTCCCAGGCTGGGATGCTCAGGAGTCCCAGGAGCACAGTCAGCTGCCCAGCCAAGGGGGGCATGGCTCAGAACCAGGGTTTTGGCCCAGCATAGGCTCTGTAGTAGACTTGGGGACATGCCTGTCATGTGACCTCTACCTCTGCCTCTCTTCACAGAGCCGTGCTGCCCTGTGGCTGAGTCTATATGAATTCTTGCTCTTGGGATGTCCTTGCCTGGAATGATGGTTGCCAGGGGCTGCTGGAGAAGGTGGGCATAGAGACTTAGGGTCTGTTTGTCTGTCTCTTTTGCAACGCTGAGGATGGAATTTGGGGCCTTTACAATATATGGTAGGCACCTCCACCCGCCTCCAGCAATAGCCCTGCCCTTCTCTTTGTCTGCTCAGATGGTTTCTGTCTCTGTTGAAATTCCCAGCAGTTCACATGAAGCATGGTCCTCTCCCTGCTCTTCCCCCTGATAGGCTTCTTCACATATTCACCTCAGGGAATTAAGACCTGTCTGTTACAGTTTGAATGTACGTGCCCACAGGCTCATTAGTGTGAATGCTTGGTCCCTCCCTGGGGTGCTCTTCTGGGAGGTGGTGGAACTTTCAGGAGGCAGGACCTACCTGAAGGAATTGTGCCATACCTCTGAGCTTTGCTCTGAGCTTTCCCTCTACTGTCCTTCACTCGGGCCACCAGGGACCCACACACTGCTTGCCTTTCCCGCCGTGACAGAATTCTTCATATGGATTTATTTTTGTTTGTTGGAGACAGGGTCTCACTATGTAGCTTTGGATGTCCTGAAACTTTCTTTGTAGACCAGGCTGGCCTCAAACTCACAGTGATCCCCCTGCCTCTGCTTCCCTGAGTACTGGGATCACAGGTGTGCGCCACCATGTCCTGCAGTGGTGGACTTCTTAAACTGAGTCAAAATAAATGTTCCTTCCTTTGAGTTGCTTCCAAATAAATGCTTTGTTTTCCGAAGCTGCCCTGGAAGCTGACATAGCCACACAGGTGCCATTGCTGTAGAGAGACTTCCTGAAGTGCTAGACGTTACAGATGTGAACCGTGAAGTTCACGCTAGGTGTCATTGTGCTCACGGATATTTTCTGCCAGAATGACCTGAAGATGACCCTGAGAAATCTCTTGCCACACACGCCTCCTCCGAATTCCACTGGCTGCAGGCGGCTGCTGCTCTTATGAATTTGGAACCCACTGAAGTCCCCAGCCAGCTGGCTTCTGCCTGGGCTGTCTCAGGCTTCGGGGCTCCTGGGAGGTTCCCTGGGATTCACCATCGGAAACCTGGCCCCAGATCTCTGTGTCTCGGCCTCTGTTGTAACGCCCCCCCCAACCCCCTGCTGACTCCCTGCCCAGATTCCTCCACAATGTTCTGGCTTTTGTCAGTTCGAGGCAGGCCCTGGCAACTGTGGAAGCAGAGGGGGGGTGTGTCTAATAAAGTCAGAGCTCTGTAATTTAGCAATTACTGAAACCCACACTTGTAATTTAGGGGGTTTCTTGTAATTCTTTGTGCTCTTTATCTCTCTTTGAACAAATGTGCAGTTTAATAGCTTCCTCTTTCCTGCTCCAAGGGTTGCTATTTGCCACCCCTCCCCCACTCGGCCCCTGTTCATGAAAGTGTCTAGATTGTGTGGAAGCCACTTTCTGTGGTCCAGAAGGTTAACTTAACAACCAGCATGTCCCAAACCCCCTGTGCTGGCTCCTGGCAACCGTGCGTGCCTCCGGGGCTCTGAGTCAGCACTCTGGCTGGTGATCCAGCTCCTGTGGATCTGTGGCAGGGTCATTCCATTGCTGTACCTGGGACCTCTGACCCTTTGTGTGGGCGGTTAGTAAATAATTTGATTTTGAGACTCTTATCAGGAGTCTGAGCGATCAGGTGGGCTTGTCCTCTCCAGAGTCATGCAGTCTAGTGGGAAGGGGATGGCTGTCTGCCTAGGGTGTCACAGGTCACAACAGAGTTGGCACCCAGGGCTATGGCTGCCAAGGGAGCCACCCCTGTCAGGGTGAGCTGTGAGTGACGAGACTCATGCCATAATCCCAGCACTTGGAAGTTGGAGCCAAAGCCTTTCCCCCTTCTATGGACTCCAGTCGCCTGGAACCATATGCCAAAATAAACTCCTCCTTAAGCTGCCTTTGGCCATGGTATTTTGATTAGCTTGGTTCACGTGATACGGTCTGAGCAGTCCAACAATGACTGACTCCCATCAGAGGGGCTGAGAACCTCTCCGTTGGTCAGCCATCGAGGCTGGCGCCTCAGCATCGGGGAGTCCTCGTGGCTGTCTCTCTCTGAGGCCAACTGCCCTGTAGTCGCTAAGTCCACAGAGCGGGTGCGGTGCCGCCTCAGCTGCTCCTGGCTCAGAAGGCCTGGAGGAGTCCTGCAGAATTTCTGGTCTCCAGTCCGTGAAGGAAATCCAGAGCAGCCAGTGCTAGTGTGAGGGAAGGAATCAGCCCGGGCAGAGCAGGGCAGATGAACTCGACAGCGAGAATGAAAGCCGTGTGAGCCAAATAGCGAAACCATCCAATATGCCGTATCTCACCTGAGACCCACCCCACTGCAGGAAAGCGCTAGGATGGCCATGTCCCTTCACACCCACACAGGAGCGTGCACCTGAGAGACCAAAAGATTAAAAATCAGTGGATATTAAAGTTGAAGGTCTAAACTAGATGGGTGGGGGAGGGGAAAGCTCACCTTCCTGCATTCTTTCCCTGCTCACTGGAGATACCGTTGCTAGGAAACTGGCCCATCCCCCTAAGGAGGGATACTAGTTGATTGACAGGTTTGGAGACCTCCCTATAGCCAATCAATTCAAAATGTAGCATTTGCTTGCCAGGCAAGGAGCAACCCCTGCCCTGGGCATGCTGGGAAGGATGGAATCTTTAAATGAGCAAGCCATCCTGAACATGTGTTCTTGGCTCACTAGGGCTGGGAACCCAAGCTGCAGCTTGTTAACTTATTAATAAACGAGAACCTCATGTATTTACAGCTGAGTCTATGGTTCCTGGTCTTTTGGGGTTTGTGCACCAGGCATAACACACCCATGAACACAGAGGGGCACACACACAGGCACACGTATACTATTTTTAAAGATAATTTAAATTCTTTGAGATTGTGTGAAACTGGTTCACAGTATAATTTTAAATCATTTTCATCTCAAAGTCAGGAGTCAGGAGACACAGGGGTCAAGCCAATCCGAGGATAGGAAATGTTTCCAGGAGGAGGAATTGTCTTTTCCTTAAGACGTACTCATTTATTTCATGTCAGTAGTTGGCCTGTGTGGGTGTCTATGCACCATGTGTGTGTCTGGTGCCCACAGAGGTCAGAAGAGGATGTTGGCTCTTCTGAAACCATGGTGACAGTTGGCTGTGAGCTGGCATGTGAGCTCTGGGAACCCAATTCTGGCCATCTGCTGGAGCCAGGGTTTCTCTGTGTAGCCCTGGCTGTCCTGGGGCTCAGTCAGCTCTGTAGACTAGGCTGGCTTTGAATTCACAGAGATCTGCCTGACTCTGCCTGCGAGTGCTGGGATTAAAGGCAAGCGTCACCATGCCTTGCCTGAGGCATTTGTTCTTTACTGTGGGAAATTCTTTTGCTCCAGGCAGCCATCAGCTGCAGGGGCAAAGCCTGGCCATGCTAGAGACTGCATCTGTCCTAGCACAGAAACTCCAGGATAATCTTAGCGGGATAGCTGGAATCTCATGGCCCAGCCACACATCAACACATAAAACAAGCAGTCACAACACACAGGAAATGTCTGGCACTTTTTAGGTCTGGATGGAAGAACCCCTAATAAGCAAACACAGACCCTGGAGCTGAGCCTGAATTCTAGCTCATGTTCAGACCAAACAGAGAAAAAGGAAAGTAGGATGGTGGGGCCTGTCTTCTCAGACCTAGGGATGCTGAGGCAGGGGGCTCAGCCTGGGCTACTGTGGTAAGAGCTTTCTGTGAAAATAGCTCTCATCTTCAGAGACTGAACTCTGCCAGACTCTGCCACCAAGCCAATAATATGCCTTGGGATCATTTAACATCATGTCCTTAACCTGCTGTCCTACTGTGCGCTTGGCCTGTTTAAGTTTAACCAGCCTTTAAGAAAGCATTGTAAACTGGGTGCAGTGGCACACGCCTATAATCCCAGCACTCTGGGAGGCTGGGACAGGCGGATCTCTGTGAGTTCAAGGCCAGGCTGGTCTACAGAGTGAGTTCAGGACAACCAAGGCTACACAGAGAAACCCTGTCTCATATAAAACCAACAAAAGAAAAAGAAAACAAAAAAAGAAAAAGAAAAAAAAAACAAAAAAAAAAACACCAAGACCCCAACCTCAGCATGCCTTGGATTTCCCCTGCAATCAGCCTTTGTGACTAAAGTAAAGGTGTGGCTTTAATCTATGTGCTATGAGGACTCTCCTCGACAGCCTGAAGCTCAGCCTGTGGACACCCCCTGCCACCTCCCTGGTCTGGCTCCCAGCAAGGCCATGTCAGAGAGAGCAGAATGACTTCCAAGTCCTGCGCCAGGGGGAGAGAAGATGGTGCCTGGGGCGTCCTCCACGCTCCCCTCCTCCCTCCTCTTTAAAGAGGCCGCACTGTGCCTCCAGGTGAACCTCCCCGGCCCTGCTCTCCACAACATCCTCCAGGCGCCCTGCACAGACAGCCTCCCCACCACCCCTGGGGCCTCACATGGATCCTCCTGTAACTAATTATCACATTCACCGGAGTTTAATTCAGTGTCTTGTAAAAGGATAAAATGAGAGAAATCTTCCTAAGACAGCAGTCCCAGGTGCTGGCTTTTCCTGTCTGAGGGGTCTAACAAGCCCCCTGCAGCGGGCGAGCTCACCTGGGCCAAGCACAGTTCTTTCAGTGTGTGACTAGGGGGAAATAAACTCAGAGAAAAGGCAGCCTACTGGGTGTGGTTCCCCACGCAGCATCTCTTCGTGGGTACCGTCTTTGTGTGGGGGACATCAGTGCTGGCTTTGCTCTGAGCCCTCGTGGTGCATTTGGGCTATGTGGGCCTCTTGGGGGTTGAGAAAACAAGGGTCAGCAAAGGTTCTTGGTTAACTAAACCGATTCCTTGACAGCCTCTACAAGAGATCAAGTGTGCTCACCACAGCAGATGTATGGCCACCCAGGAGGCAAGGAGAGACTATGCTGCAAAGCATGCTGGGGTGGAGAAGGGAGGAGGAGTCAGAAGGAGAGAGACAGACAGACAGACAGACAGACAGACAGACAGACAGACAGACACAGAGACAGAGAGAACCAATGGGAAGGGTCTGCAGGGTTCCTGACTGAACTTACACCTCTGCAACCCAATATGGCCAGAGAGGCAGCCTCCCATTCCCTTCTGCTCTCCTCCAGCTTTTGAAATTCTTCCCATCTGCAAGGCTTTGGGCCAGTGCCTGTGGCGAGGGCCTGTCACTCTGCACCTCCCTCCAGGTGGCCTCAGGAGTGACAGGAATCTGGAAACGCCCATCACGCTTCCCCACTCCAGGAGGCACATGCCAGGGGCTGCTCCTTTCCTCAGTTCCCTCTCCTTCTGCCAGGCCTCAGATGCAGTGATGGTGCGGGCACTGAGGAGGAAGGGAGAGAAGGGCAGATCAGTGCTGGGCATAGCCGCCAGGAGCAGGGTGGGCAGGGCCACTTGGAGCTGCCCAGGCCTCTGAAGACAGGCAGGGCAGAGTATGGGATGGGAGCAGAAGGAAGTGTGGTCCACGGGGCATCGCAAGTCATGTGTGTGCCCTCGTCTTTGAAGCAGAGCTTGGAATGTCCAGGGGTGGCCCTGACATGAGGCCGGGCAATACCCAGGGAGCAGGAGGAGGCCACTGCAGGTAGCTGCTGGATTGTAGGAGCGAGGGGCAGCACCTTGGGAAATAGGTCTCTTGCTCACACTCACCTTCCCCCGCCCCTCCTCCCAGTCGCAAACTGCTATGTAGCTGAGGCTGGCCTTGAACTTCCAATCCTCCTGCCTCTTCTTCCTCAGGGCTGGGACTATAGCTGTGGATCACCACAGCCTTCATTCCACATGTCCTTTCTGCTGCTGGGCAGCCCCTCACCCCCACCCTGGCTGACAAAAGTCCCTCCCGGAGGGTGTTCCCTGGACTCTGAGAATCCATGAGGTGAAGAGCACCATAGGGAGCTGCCTGGCATCACCACAGGGCTGCCTGTCTCTCCCTACGCTGGCGTGGCAGGCTCTGGAGCCAGCAGGACGATGAGGAAGATGTTTCCAGAAGAACTGGTGATTCAGTGTGGCAGGAGGCAGGGCAGCCCTGGCCTCAGGCGGTGCCACCCCAGGGAAGAGCCGCTGTGGATCCCAAGCTAGTGCCACCCGTCAAGGATGGATGCTAAAGAGCCTGCTCTGGGGGAGGGGCAGGAGCAGCGGGGGTGCAGGGCGTGCATGAGAGACCTCCGGAAGGGCTGCCCCTTCCCCATGTTTGTGTCCACCGGTGTGTCCCTGTAACATTAACCCTGGAAATCACCTTCCTGCCTCCCTTCCTAGGACACTCAGGCTTTCTGGACCGGTCTTCCTGACTTTAAAGAGTTTCTTTACTACTTTCATGTTGAAATCACCCTCTGGAGCCGTGGTTCTCAACCTGTGGGTGGAGACCTCATTGGTGGGAGTTGGACGGCCCTTTCACAGCATATCAGATGTCCTGCACATCAGATATTTACATCACGATTCATAATAGCAGTGAAATCACAGGTATGAGGGAGCAACAAAATAATTTTATGGCTGTGGGGGTCACCACAGCATGAGGAACCGTAGCAAAGGGTCACAGTGTCAGGAAGCTTGAGAACCGCTGACCTAGAGTTGGATAAGGCTGGCAACTGTTGCTGCCATCTGCCTAGGACGGGGCTCAGCCAGCACCTTCCCCCTCCTGTGCCCCACTCCGGCGGCAGAAGTTTGGTTTTGCTAAAGGCAAAGTGAAAAATTGGCTTTGTGCCATCCACCCCCAAGTTCATGTCTGAAATCCTTGACCCAGGACTCCAGGAGAGATGGGGTCAGGACACTGGGCTTTATGGAAGGCAATCAGTGTGAGCTGAGGCTCTAATCCTAACAGGACTGGTGCCCGTGCAAGAGGGGACCCTGACAGACACCCCGGGGCACAGCCAGGCAACAGAGGAAGGAGACAGAGAGCTACAGGGCTGGGGGAGGCCTTCGAGGCATCCTGTGAGTCTGTGACCTTGGGAAAATAAAATTCTGCTGTTGGGATACACAGATGTGATGGTGAAGTGTTTGTTGAGCTCCTGGTTCACAGATGTGGAGGTTGTTGGACAAAAAAACTAAAACTTGTTCTTTTGTTTTGTTTGAGACAGTATTTCTCTGTGTAGCCCTGGCTGTCCTGGAACTCTCTCTGTAGACCAGGCTGGCTTCAGACTTAGAGATCTGCTTCCCAAGTGCTGGAATCAAAGGTGTACACCACCATTCCTGGCAAAAAGTTTACATCTTAAAGATACCTTCTAGGGGCTGGAGAGATGGCTCAGAGGTTAAGAGCACTGGCTGCGCTTCCAGAGGTCCTGAGTTCAATTCCCAGCACCCAAATGGTGGCTTACAATCATCTCATGCCCTCTCCTGGTGTGCAGGTGTGCAGAGCATTGTGTACATAATAAATAAATCTTAAAAAAAAAAGTATCCAGAAGAGGGTACCAGACCTCACTATAGACGGTTGTGAGCCACCATGTGGCTGCTGGGAATTGAACTCAGGACATTTGGAAGAGCAGCCAGTGCTCATAACCTTTGAGCCATCTCTCCAGCCCCTTTCCCATGTTCTTAATGACACCTACTCTAGTAAGATTCTGCCATGGTGCTAGCTAGAACCTGCCAAGTGTTTGTACTGAGGTTTCCAGGCTGAGATGCACAAATACCCCTCCAACAGTATTTTCTTACTCTTGAAAAGTGTTTATGCAATAGATTAAATAAGCCTCTGAAAGGGGGTATGGAGGGAATACGGGGGTTGGGGAGGATTAACAAAAACAAATGGAAGAGCCTTACAGAAACTTGCAGATTGGCAAGATGGCTCAGCATTTGCCACCAAGCCTGCAGACCTGAGTTTGAGCTCCAAGACCCACGGGGCAGAAGGAGAGAACTGACTCCGGCAACCTGCCCTGTGACCTCCCTCATGGCGTGTGTTGTGTACAGCTCCCCACACACTAAATAAATAAAGAAATAAAGAAATAAATAATAAAAGAAATGCTTTAAAACATTTGGAAACACCTGGTCATCATAATCCCAGCACTCCGAAATCAGAAGGAGGCAGATCTCTGTGAGTTCAAGGCCAACCTGTTTTACACAGTGAGGGCCAGGCCAGCCAGAACTACCCAGCAATACTTTGTATTAAAAACATTGGAAGAAAACCTACTATCATATAAGCTAACCAAGAATATAATAATAATAAAGAGACTTGGAGTGGAACAAAAATCCCAATGCATGTACAGCACACCTCCATGATGGTTTTTTGGCCAGAGAGGAAAACAATTCAGGATATTAACCATTATATTTGGCTATCCCTCAGAATTAGATGACAATATCCCATTACTAATGACACAGAATACTTTGTTATAGGACACAGAGAAACCAAGCCAGAGTTGATCTGGAAGTGTCCCCTCTGAGCGCTAGCTGTCACAGTGCTAGGAGATGCTCTGCAGGCTGCTGGGCCGGCAGGGTGGGGATAGGGAGAGTCAACAAAGGGCTTACCCAGAGACGGACCCTGGGAGCTACAGTACCAACCTGGTGGGCAAGATGCGCCTGTCTTAGTTACTGTTCTGTTGCTGTGAGGAGACACCATGACCAAGGCATTAACTGGGGACTTGCTTATAGTTCCAGAGCATTAGTTCGTGACCATGATGGTGGGGAGCGCAGCAACACGCAGATAGGCAGGCATGATGCTGGAGAAGTAGCTGAGAGCTCACATCTCATCAGAGAGCTGTTAAGTTGTAGACAGAGAGAGAGGGGGAGAGGCAGAGGAAGAGGGAGAGGCTGGACATGGTGTGGGCTTTTGAACCCACAAGGTTCACCCTCAGTGGCATACCCGAAACAAGACTGTATGGATTCCACAAAGGCCACACCTCCTAACCCTTCCAAAACAATTGCACTAACCCGGGACCAAGCATTCAAATGGCCTGTGGGGGCTGTTCTCTTCCAGACTATCACAGTGCCTGTGGCTTTACTAGTGGCTGACTGTTACAGGGGTAACCAGCCGCTAACTCTAGTTGAATCTGAGGCTCCGCAAGAGGGGACTCATGCTTGGAACCGGAAGTGAAACCCTGTGAATTGTGAAGTCACAGGCTCCAGTTGGCAGCCTACTAATGCTGTTTGCCAGCTAAGCATGTTCCCAAACTGCCTGCTGAATATGTTTACACCCACAGCTAGTGCCGCTTTCAGCTTTGGCCAGAGACATCCCTTCCTGCCGTGGGCAAAAGTTAACGCCGAGACTTGTGTGTGATCACAGCAGGTGTACCTGCAATCCCAGCACTCGGGAGGCAGAGGCAGGTGGATCTCTGTGAGTTTAAAGCTGGCCTGGTTTACAGAGCGAGGTTCAGGACAGCCAGGATTGCATAGAGAGACCATACTGATGACCATGTAGCCATGGGTGTCCTTTCAAGGACAGTTGGCGTTCACAGCGCCCTCTTTGGTTCACGTAGACTCTGCTGATGCCGTCTACAGCTGGGGACACCTCCACCTCAGATCTCACGGCCCTCAGGACAGTCCCCCACCCCACCCCCGCTCCTAGACTCAGGAGCCCCCAGACACTGTCTCTGTCATGGCTTAACTCTGAAACTCCCCGTGTTTTGAACGCTTGTCCCCTCAGCAGGTGGCGAACCATAGAACTATCTTTTGGGAACCATAGAACCTTCAGAAGAGGAGGCCTTCGTTAAGGGAGGGCCTTGAAAGTTACAGCTCAGCCCCTGGCTCTGGCTCTTTCTGTTGCCTGATCCACTGTGACATGAAGACTCTGTCGCGTACTCCTGTCACTACGATCTCACCGTGATGAACTGGAACCCTGGGAAACCATGAAATAAAATTAGTCTTTCTGCTTTTTTAGTTGTAGCTGACAAGTAGTTGGTCAGAGACACAGTGTCTGCCAGGTCCCTTGCCCAACGACCCAGAACCCGTGTTCATGGCAGGGCTGGGAGGAGCCGAGCATCCACGGGCACAGAGGCCAGTGAGTGAGGTGGCTTTGTATCTTGCCTAATGTCTGGTGCCCTTAAAAAATAAATAAATAAAACCCCTCCACATGGGACATTTCAGGACTTGAAGCCATCTGCCTAACAAGTCATTCATCAGGGAAGGCATTGTGGCCACAGACCGACAAGAAATTTCTGCTCCAGGCGACTTCAGTACAATGGTACTCACCAAGCAGGTCTGAAATGCGGATAACCCACACGCTGGGCATCTGTGCTCCTGCCTGGGCATCACTCCCTCATACAGATTCCCACCACGCTTTGCTGCCGAGCACCTACAACTCTGGGGGGAACATGAGTGACTCTTTGACTTAGGAAGTATGGAGTTCTCTGCCACTCACTGTTCCAGGTAACTCCACAGGTCTCTTGGCAGAGGAACAGGTCATCACATCCACACACGGTGAGCTCAGTTTGAAGAGCATTTGTCAGACCCTCTCAGAGAGAGAGATCAGGAGGTGCGACCTCAGTATGGAGCTGCTCAGGCTCCGGCTTCCCCCAGCAGGCTCTGCAGGCGGCCCACGGGGATGGAGATCCCTTCTCAGAGCAGCTCTAGAGGGCCAGGCAATGCCACAGCTGAATGGCAGAGTGTACAGGACACTCACACCCAGCTTAGCCTGGGACCTGCCTAGAAATGCCTTCCAGCTTGGCTGACTTGAGGGTCTCCAGGGTCCTTTCACTGGACAAAGGCAGTAGGTTTTGGTCAGCAAAGAGTGAACTGGAATCTACACACCATCCCGGACTCGAGGGCTTGTTCGGAGCCTCGGATTCCTCACCTGCGTTGGTCTTGGCTGAACCTCCTCCATGGCTGGGTCAGCCAGGAGAACCTGGGAGGGCTGAGCCTCAAGTACCCTTGGGTGAGTCCTTGCCTGGGTATGCGGTTCACCCCTCAGAAGGAGAAGGTAAGAGACTGAGGGAGAGGCACATGTCACTCGGGGACCCTGTGTGTGGGGAGGGGAGGGAGTTTTCACTGCTTTCAAGCAGAGCCTACAGGAGTGGGGCTGCTCTGGTGCATATTTGTCTTTTGAAAATTCCCTTTATTTTTAGTGTATTTATTATGGTGCACTGCCTACATGCATACCTGTGCGCTTCCATATGGGTTCAATGCTTCCGGAGGCCAGAAGAGCCAAAGAGCGTGGTAGATCCTCTGGGACTGGAACTACAGACAACAGGGCCACCGCATGGGCGCTGGGAACTGAGTGAGGGTCCCCGCCAGAGCAGCCGTGTTCTTAACTGCTGAGCCATCTCTCCAGGCCCTGGATATGTGTCTTTACATTAACAGGAGAAGACTGTTCAAACTGTAATAAATCCGTATTACGGGGAAATACAACAGCTTCAGTAGTGATAAAAATTAATTCTGTATCCTAAATGTTATTGGACAGCTTTTAAAATAAATCGACTGGCGGACTGGCGGTCGGGTCCCCGGTTTGGGCCATTCTTAGTAATTACTGTGATCAAACAGCATCATCCATAACACTGCCTCTCCGGGCTTCGGCCCCACCGGCCCCACCCCCATGGATGTTGAGTTGGGAACTGGATGAAGGGCTCAGGGGGTAGCCGGGATATGAAAAAACGGTCTTCATTATACAGCCCAGGCTGCCTGTAAACTCGAGTGCTTCCTGCTTCAGACCGAAGACAAGCACACGTCAGCACACCCAGCTTGGAAAGTCTGTTTGTTTGTTATTAGTTATTTACAGGCAGGGTCCTAAGTAGCCCTGATTGGCTTAGAACAATCTTCCTGGGTGAGGATGACCTTGAACTTCTGATCTCCCTGCCCTCACTTCTCGGTTGCTGGGAGGGCCAGGCAGACACTGGCATGCCCAGATTTGAAAGCCCATTTGTTGTGGTGTTGCGTTTGAGATAGGGTCTCCCACAGCTCAGGCTGCCTTGGAGCAGCTGCGCCCGCAGGGCAAGCGTGGGCTTCCGGTCCCCAGGACGACTTTTCGAGCACTGGGCTTACAGCTGAGCACCACTGCTCCCAGGGCGCACAGCCCTGCCTCTCAAACGCGAGGCTTAGCTCATGCCGGCTCTGTGCTGCCTAAGCTCTGCTCCCAGCCCAGGAACCTGCATTCTTGAAAGTATCAGTTTGTTTCTCAAAAGGACCCGCTGAGTGGATCTGCCATTTGTTCAGAGAGAGGACAACCTAACGCGCCCTCCAAGGTGGGCTTCCAAGGGACAGGGGCACCCAAGTGTGTCTGGAGCCTGTGACCAGGTGCAGAGATGGATAGCCGTGTCGCTCAGGATCAGGCCTTTCTGCCAGCAGAGAGGATCCAGTGACAGGGGCCAGTGTGAGCTGAGGCGGCACGGACTCCGTCCGCTGCGGCCCTTGAACTACCGGGACAGAAAGGAATTAAGGAGGTGTAGCAGCTTGTCAGAATAGGCTTCCGTCTTTATTCTCAGGGTGCTTTCCCCTACTTACAGTGGGAGTCGGCACCACACAGCAGAGCAGATTCTCCTGCACACTCCGCTGCTGCAACGCTCTCGTTTTAAACTTTGTTTTCTATTTATTTTATTTTGTGTGTATGTGTGTTTTGCCTGCATGTATGTATGTGTGTGCAGGTGCCCATGAAGAGCAGATGGGGAACTATGCTTAGAGAGATGTTTGTGAGCCACCATGTGGGTGCTGGGAATGGAACTCAGGTCCTCAGGAAGCGCAGAGCTCTTAAGTGCTGAACCGTCACTCCACTTCCAAGGCTTATTTAGTTACTTATATCATTTATTCGTTTTATTGGTGTTTTGCCTGCATGTGTGTTTGTGTCACGTTTCAGATCCCTTGGAACTGGACTTATAAAGAATTGTGAGCTGCCATTTGGATTCTGGGAAATGAACTCAGAATCTCTGGAAGATCAGCCAATGCTCTTAGCCACTGAGCCATCTCTCCAGCTTTGTCTGTTTGTTTGTTTGTTTCTTTGTTTGAGACAGAGTCTTACTGTGTAGCCCTGGCTCTCCTGGAACCCGCTACATAGACCAGGTTGGCTGCAAACTCACAGCAATGTGCCTGCCTCTGTCTTCCAAGCGCTGTGATCAAAGGCATGTGCCACCATGCCTGGCTGTATGTTTTCAAAAATTTACATTGACTGTGTGTGTGTGAGAGAGAGAGGTCAGGGGAGGACTGTAGGAGGATCTTGCCATCCTCCTAGCTCTGGTGGATTCTGGCAATGATGAGCAGGATGAATTTCCTAAGACAGAGATGGCTCTGGCTGCCAGAGGGAGGTCAAAACCAGGCCCCTGCTGCAGCCATCCCTGGCGTTGATTGCCCTTCTCAGGCTCTTTCTCTTCGGCTTCTTCCCACCCCGCCCCCACAGCCACTCTCTGCCAAGCCCTGGGACTTGCGGCTTTGTCACTGGACCCGGAGTTAAACTAGAAATCTCCAGACCCGAAGCAAGTGGGCCTGACAGTGAAGCGGCCTCAGGGACCCTGATGGAGATGTTCACAGGGTTCCTGGGCAGGCTGACCCTGCCGCAGGCACCTGCTGGGACCAATTAGAACCTCTCCTGCGGGCCAGGGCTCATTTGCATAAACTCTCATCCCTGGAATTTTTTTCCGAGAGGCTTCCTGCTCTGCACTAATTAAAGAAGACTCTCAGTGTCCCTTTGCCTGTCAGGGCTCAGTCCGTGTCTCTATCGGTGCCCCACGTGGCCTCTGCTCTCTCCTCCACAGCTCCAGGTGCTTTGGAATTGTTTGAGGGGTGTGTGTGTGTGTATGTGTGTGTGTGTGTGTGTGTGTGTTTTTCTTCCAAGACTTGAAGGGCAGACCTGTCTCTGGGGTTGTCATTATGTTGGTATTGCAAACCGAACACCTAGCCCATGTTTAGTTTTTGTTCAGTGGAAGAATTTTCTGGGGCTGAAGAGGTGGCCTGGTCAGTAAAAATGCTTGTTTTGCAAGCAGACCCTCGGCCCCCATTAAAAGCCAGACGTGGTAGGCCTGTCTTTAACCCCAGGGCTGGGGCAGTGGACACAGGTGGAGCAGAGGGTGTTTCAGGTTCAACGAGAGACCGCTTCTCAAGAAATAAGGTGGAGAAAGGGCTAGAGAGGCGGCCAGCGGGTCAGGGCGCATGTGGTTCTTACAGAGGACCTGCGTTTGGTTTCCAGCACCTGCACAGCAGCTCACAGCCGCCTGTAACTCCATTGTTAGGGATTCTGACATCCTCTTCTGACTTCTGTGGGCACACACACATACATACATATATATGAAGACATAAAACAACTTAATAAAAAAGTGATGCTGAGACATCCCGTTTAACCCGGCTCTCTCACACGCACAGCACAGTTTTCCTTACGGGACCCTTCTTCCCCTGGGCTCCTTGAGACCCAGGCAGGTTCCAGCTGATCTAACAAGCTGTCCAGTGCTGGCCGCCCCTCTTCGCCTGTTCCCCAGCCCCTCCCCCACAGGACCTTATAGCTGAGCTGCCTCTGCAGGCTGTAAGTTCAGGGAGTTCAAGGAGAGGTTATTTCTATTTTTGGCAAGTTGAACTGTCGGAGGCTCCCGGGAAGCTGCGGGGTTAGGCTGGAGGTAGAAGAATGTGTCTACCAACTGAGTTGCTCTTGTTTTCCGCAATCCTTCATCCTTCCATTTATTTTTTTATTTCTGACATTCTGCTGAGATTTGGCCTTCCTTTCATTTGAGACAGAAGCTGGTGCAGACTGTGAAGGAGGGAAGGATTGTCCTGGGAATTTTGGGGTTTGAGGGATGATTGTGAAAGGGCAAAGGCCCTCTGCCTGGGTGAGTGCTTCCCAGCTCCCATTCCTCGGAGGAGGGCAGCGCCAGCAGGTGTGGACTTGGTGACTTAATGACCCAGGAGCCCCAATCCTTCGAGGCACTCACTGTCTTGGTCCCAGGGGCTCGGCAGAAGGTACTACCCTTTGTCAAAGCAGAGGGTCCCCGGAGCTGCAGCGGGGCGTCAGCATTTCTGTGAAGAGAACAGACTCGCTCACCCTTGACACTGCATTGTTGATGGATCCCGGGAGTTTCTGTCTTCCCTGGAACCTCAAGCCTAAGCAGCTGGGGCAGTTCACGGAGTGGCCACAGGGTGGCAGTATGGAATCAAAAGCCCTGCTGGCGTTGGCTGATCCTTAGTCTTGAGATTTCCCAGCTCCTGGAAGCCGAGCCGGTAGCTCCACGCCGGCTCCGCTAGAGCACTCCCTTAATTTAATCGCCTGTCCACCGGGCTGGGAACAAGCCTATACCATCCTTTCAGCCTGGGCAGTTCCCACTGTTCCGAAGCTGTCAGGTTGTTTAGTAGCTGGGCTGGGAACATGCTGATAAAACAGTTAATTTCTATTTGCTGTTGCAGCGTAATTGGATGAACATGAAAGCAATTAAATATTAAAACATACAAACAAATAACCAAGTCACTGTAATTAGCCAAAGTTTGATCACTGTCATATTTATTTAGGGAGAGGTGATCCGTCTCAGCAGGTGACATTTTAAATACCCGGGGCCACTCTGGGGTTGTCTTTGGAGAATGTTGAATTATGTAGGGAGAATTTAATTAAACCCTGTTGTAAATCAGCTGTGATGACAGGGGAATGACAGCCACATGTTGAAAAGAGAATTAGTCCACAGCGAGGGATATTAATTAACTCTTTTTCTGAAGGCCTCTGGCACAGAGTGGCGTTAAAAAAAAAAAAAGCCAGCCCTTTGCCGCAGGAAGGGGACCATTGCCTGCTATTTTTACAACCATCGTCATTATTTATGGATTGAGTTTCTTCAATAGCTGGTGTGGCTAATAGACACATACCATACACAGGATTAAACAGTTCTCTCCCAGGAGCTTGGGATGTGGGATGTTGGGGGGAGGGAGGAGGAAGGGTGTGATGCAGGGAGAGAGATGCAGAAATCAAAGCCCCATTTGAAGGTTTTGGCTCCTGAGCATCTGAGGATCTGCACAGAAAGGAAGCAGAGACTTGAGCTTTTGGGAGAGAGCCAGGAGCCGGGTATCCTGACCCATTCCTGTGAGGACAGGAAAGGGACTCAGGCCCACACAGTTGCCTGTGTTCCCAGGGCTCCTGAGGGACAGTCCCTGTGCAGTGTAACCTGACCCAGCCTGTGGGGCCAGAGCCACTGTGAAACACAGGCTCAGGGTAAGATGAAAGGGGATGGATAAGATCTGTTCTGAAATCCTATGGGGATGGAGAGCTGTCTTTGTCCCTAGGGGACAGGATGAAGCAGATGTCCCATGAAGCTGACATCCCCACACCTGCAGGGTAAGGGCAGGACAAGTTCCCCCTAGGCTTGGCGCCATTGGCTTAGGTAGGAGGCTGCTCTAGAAGCCAGCAGCCATTCTTCCCAACCACATACAAGCCCCTCTGAAGCACACAGCAGAGCTGTCATCTCAGCTACTCGGGAGGCCGAGGCAGGAGGTTCACAGGTCAGGGCCATCTTAGACAACTTAGATCTCATCTCCAAAGAAACCAAAACCAAGCAAAAAACCCACCAAAACAGTTTCAGGTGGGATAGAGCACCTGTCTGGCTCTCTGGGGTGGCACGTGACCTCCAGCACCAAACAGTCCCCTACCCCACCCCAGCGACCCTGACACATGTCTTGGGGTGGGACCAGTGTGAACACCCCATAGGTCCATGGCCTGGCTGCTGTAGAGGACTCAGGTCACCTGTGCCCTCCCGTAGTAGCTCACAGCCAGCCAGGCCAGGGGACCTGTGCTTGCTCCCCCACCCCTTCCCCAGGACAGTGCTGTCAGCGAGTGTGTCTCCAGGCATGTGGACATTGTCTGCACACCGGAGTCCTGAGCGCTTGTCCCAATAGTCAATAAGCCAAAGCAGCCACACAGGGCCACAGGCTAGGACCCTGTTGGCTAGGTTCATGATGGGCAACTGCACCAGCCAATTAAGATCCCAAGAAAGCAAGCTGCCAGACAGAGCGGAGCTAGGCCCAGTGGGTCCCGATAGCAAAAGGATGTAGACATAGGCCTTCTAGAACATTCTCACGCATCTCCCCTACTGTCCCCACAGATACAGAGGCAGGGTTGTTCTGGTACAAAGCTTGATGCTTCTGAGAGGCGCTGGCTTGGCATTGGCATCTCAGGAGTGTGTCAAGAATGTTTCCAGATTTGGCCCCACTGGTCCTCGGAATAGAGGCATCCAGAAGCAGAAGAGGAGTCAGGCTGGGCTTTCCTGCTGGAGTCTGAGGTGTGCTCGTATTGCGGAAACAAATGTCCTGCCACTCTGAGGAGGTGGTAGACAGGTTGGGGGCTAGGAGAGGTTTGAGTGAGATCTCCCTTGTACTCTACTTTTGTGGTCCAAGATGTGAGCCCTCAGCCTCTCCCGTGGGCTGTACATAACAAATGTGTTGAGGTCGTGGGTGGTTGAGCGAGCACCCCGTGTGTGTGTGTGTGTGTGTGTGTGTCTGTGTGTGTCCCTCTTCATTCTCTCACCCACTGGCCCCATCGTGTCAGCCCCTGAAGTCATACAGAAAGTGGCACCCCAGTCCAGGTGGAACTGTCCTTGTCCTGCCCCTGGGGGTGGGCAGTACGGCAGGACATTCCGGAGCGCCGACACAGGCAGAGAGCAAGGAGCCTTTTAAGGTGCTGACTTAGTCAGAGGACACCGTGGGGACGCAGACACACCTGCCAGGCTGACTGCCAGCCTTCGCCTTTGGATGAAGGAGGCTGGGACTTTGCTGTAGGAAGTCCCTGTGAAAGCCTGGGAGGAGAGTGCGGTCTGTGCGCAGGGAGAAGGCCTGAGCTTGTGAAGTGTGTGTGTGTGGGGGGGCTCAGGGACAGGGCTGAGCTGGGCTGGCTGAAGAGGCTGCCAGGAACGCTTTCCTCTTCCTCTGCACAGAAGGCAGCAGAGGCTCCGCAGCAGGCAGCCTCCACGCCTGTCCTTCAGAGCTGGTGTCTGGAGGGAAATGAGGCCCTAGCTGGCCTGTGGTATTCAGGAAGGGATGATCCAGTTCTGGCCGGCTTTGCCCTGACTATGGGTGTTAGTCTCCTTAGGTCCCAGCAGCTGGGCAGGAAGGCCTGGAGGGTCCCCCACCCCCTTTACAAGGAAGAAGCAGGGTGACTCCTGGAGCGCAGGGTCACAGTGTGGGCTGCCCTCCCTGTGCTTGGGGTCCAGCAGGAATCAGCCGCCCCAGCCTGGCTTGATCACTGGTGACCTGCTGTCCTCAGCTCAGGGAACAGACAGCCTCCAGTGGGTGTCTGGGACTCTTCTCCTTTGGGAAACCAGGTGTCTGTCTGCCAGGCTGAAGGCTCCCAGATTGTGAGGGCCTTGTGAGCTCAGGCCGGGATAGCCTGGATCAGTGTACAACCTTACCTAGCGGGGTTCAGATGCAGAACCCATTGATGGCTGTGAACCCCTTCGAACCTGGCTCAGTTACCCCACCTCAGCCCAGGAAAGCAACCCAAAGCAGGCCCTGCACACCACCTCAGACAGCATTGGCTGCTTGGGTCATGGTCACCTCCAGCCTTTTTTAGTTCTCCCCTTCCTGAGCTGACCACCCTGCTCCACATAAGCCCTTGCTTTCTTGATCTGTCGGCACCAGCCTTTCTCTGCCCCACACTCTCCTTCCGGTCTTTTGCCTCAGCCTGGCTTTGCAGGTTTTGGATGGAATCTTTAAAGAAAGAGGAACCCAGCTGTGTGATTTCAAGATGGTGGAAGAGTCTGGCCTCCCACGGCTGGCCCAGCTCTCCTGAGATGGAGTTTGTTGACCACAGAGTGGGTGGTGTTGGGGCCATGGCGGCATATCTAGAAGGGAAAGGAATTAGGAGGGGTAGAGTGTCCCATCAAAGACCTTGTGACGGAGCCCTAAAGGCAGAGAGAGATTTCCCTTTTAACACTGAAGAGGAGCTTCACTTAAAAAAAAAAGTAAGAGAGTCGCCATGGACAGCATGGCGAAAGGAATGAGATGCATGAGGTGGAGAGATCTAGAGACAGAAACCCCCTGTTTTCAGAACCTTCCCCAGGGACGGGAGTCTCTGGCTGTCCCTGTGGCTTTGTAGAAGGTAGAGACCTGATTTCAGAGAGAGAGACAGACAAAGAGAAAGAGAGACAGAGAGATGGAGATGAGACAGAGAGGCAGAGAAAGGCAGAATATGAGGAAGCTGGCTTGGGGAGGGGGTTGTGTGAAGGATAGTTTTAACTGCCAGCCCCTCACAATGCAGAATAACTTGGGAAGAGTTAGTGAGGGACTGCCTAGATTAGGTTGGACAGTAGTGCCGGGGGACTGTCTTGATGACTGGTGTGGGATGACCCTGCTGGAAGCTGGGCAGCACCAGTCCTTGGGTTGTAGTCTTGGGCTGTGTAAGGATAGAGAAAGCCAGCTGGGTGCTGGGCACGCACACGATGTCTCTGCTCTTCACTTGTGGATGTGATGTCATGGTCTGCTTCAAGCTCCTGCAGCCTGCTCAGGAATGATGAGTTAGAACCTGGATCTGTGAGCTAAAAGAAATCCTTTTCTCCCCCGGGTTGTCTTTAAAGCTGGCACGAAGGTGTGGGTGAGGGGAGCTGGCCCCGAGGGCGTGCAAGCAGGAGAGCTGACCTGCCTCCTGCCAATGGCGGCACTGGGTGGCCTAGCCGGAGCTGTGCTGGAGAGCTCGCCCTGGTGGTGGGGAGAAGGGAGAGCTGGTGGGGCTGAACCAGCTCAGCTCTCATCCAGGCCTGGATCCATGGCTTTGAGTTGGCCTACCCCAATATCTGCACCATCTGTGAACTGCTGGAGCTCGTAAAAGGGCCGGTCCTGCTGACCCGAAGCTGCAGGACCTCCATGACACAGCGCAACAACAGAATAATGAGGAGGGGTCCCGATGAGGATCCAGTGTTGATGGTGTCCCAGAAGCCAGACATCCAGACCCAGACTGATGACTCATGGCAATGAACACGGGCAAGTGAAGAAGTGTGGACAGAGGGATGTACTGTGTGACACACTACAGCTTCCACACGGTTTTTATGGTTCATTTTGTTTTTTGGTTTGTGTGGCTTTTTTGGGGGGAGGGAGGTTACAGGGTGGAGGGGGATATGAGGGGACATGGAGATGAGCGGGACTGGAGTGGATGATGTGAAAGAATCAATAAAAGGTTCAAACACTTTAAAGTTATCTTTTAAAAACAATATGTGTGCTCTTTCAACATAAAATCAGACCAGGAAAAAATATTTCAAGTTTATAATTGTGTGTATTTGTGTGTGCAAGTATGTACATGTGAGTGCAGGTGTCTGTAAAGCCAGATCCCTAGGAAGCTGGAGCCGAAGAGTCTGTGAGCCACGCACGTGGGTGTCGGGAAACTGGGGACCAAAGGGGAACTCAGTGAGGGCTAACCACTGAGCCATGTTTCCAGCACCCTAAGTCGTTTGTTTTCAAGGTATTTTATTAGAGCAACAGACAGGAAACGGGGACAGGGAAGGCGACATCTATAACCTGACTCTGGCCAGCAACTGCACCTCCAGAAGCTTCCCGGTATCAGCGAATCAGAAGTAATTCCTGGGTAACAGAGGGCTGGGGTCACGTGGTTACACAAGAAAGGGCGTGGCTTGCACATGTGGGGGTGTGCTTATGGTCCCAGTGCTGTGGAGTTCTCCAACAGGTTGGGGTGCAGACCAGGTGAGGCATAGTCACGGATGGGGTGGGGTGGGGTGGCTGATGACTCATCCTCCCGGGCCACTGTCCATCCCTGTCCTTAAAGGACAGGCAGGACAGTGGTGAGGAGGTGACACAGGACAGCGGCGAGGAGGTGACAGCCCCAAGCAAGGCCGAGCTCAGGCTAAGTGATTCCGGCTCCTGTCCTCAGGCAGACCGGGAGAGCCCTTCTCTCTGAGTGCGCTTCTGGGCTTCTGCGCTTCTGGGCTTTGCAGACAGTTTCTTAAGCAAACAGGGCAGTTTATTTATCTCAGGTCAAACCACTGAGAGGTCAGAGGGCTGGTGACCCGTTTTACTTTGCAGCAAAGGCATCAAGAGGCCATGTTTTCAAGAGCTTGGATGGTCCCTGGTGGGCAGGAGGAGGGGACCGGCTTGTGGCAGTCAGACCTCAGCCTTCCGCCCTTGGGCTGGAAAGGTACTCATGGACTCACAAGTTGCTCTAAGTGGCAACCCAGCCTCATGCACCCTTTCGCTCCCAGCACACACTGGGCTCAGCACTTCCCCCCACCTCCCCTGCGGCCCATTTTTTTCCTCCCCTTCATTTTCTCATCCAAGCTACCTATCATCCCTAATGAGTCTTCCTCAGCCCTGATGGGTGGCCCAGAAGGATGCTGGCCTGTGAAGCTGCCAGAAGCCTTAGGCAGACACAGCAGGGGCTGCAGGAGGAAGGGGTGTGGGGGGGCAGTGGGGGCTGACTCCCCCTTGCTGTTAAAATTGCTTTGGTCTTGGGCAGAAGGCAAAGAAGTTGCATAGAGAGCTCAAATGTTAAAACTATGAGAAACGCCAGTGCTTGGGAAGCTGAGGCATGAAGATGGAAAGTTCCAGGCTAGCCTGGGCTACATGAGATTCCATCTCAAAACAAAACATAACACCAGGCAGTGGTGGCACACTCCTTTGATCCCAGCACTTGGGAGGTAAATCTTTGAGTTCAAGGCCAGCCTGGTCTACAGAGTTAGTTCAAAGTCAGCCAGCAAGGGCTACACAGAGAAACCCTGTCTTGAAAAAAACCAAACCAAAGCAAAACAACCCCAAACAAAGCTTGAGTGTGATTGCCTGCCTCAGCTTACCATGCTGACTTTACTCACCTGTCCCATTTGCGGATTGTAAGACATAAGATCTGACAGTTCATTTTCCTAATAAGTGCTCTGAGTCACAGATGAAGAGGAAACGCTGGATCCCTGGGACCCTCTGCTGGTCTAGCTTCCCCTCCCCCCAAACACTGCTGGTCTAGGTGCCCCCACACCCAGACTCTGTTGGTATAGCTGCCCTCTCACCCCTACTAGAAACGTTGAGCATAATATTACCAAGCCTGCCTTACAGCCTCCGACACAGCGTGGCCTTGTGTCTGGTGAGCATGTGAATCCATGGACAGTGTCCGTTGAGAAGCAAACATTTGAAAGCACAAGAAGGAAATGTGAGTCCCAGATGGCAGGTAAGACTGGCCTCCTTCGCAGCTGAAGCCAGTAGTAACAGGTTGGCTGCTCTTGCAGGGGACCCAGCGTCACACACAGGCTCGCGGGGATTTATAACTGCGGGGCCAAGGGATCTTACGCCCTCTGCTGGCCTCTGTGGGCACCGCATGTATAACACATGTATAATACATAAAATAAAAACATTAACAGTTATTTGAGTTGTTTTAATAGATTTATTGTGGATCTCAGTGTGTGTTTCTTTCTCTCTTCTGTTGTAGTTGCTTTCAGACAGGGTCTCACTCTGTCCTAGGCTAGCCTCAAACCCAAGCAGTCCTTCCCACCTGAACCTCTGAGTAAGCCCCTACACTACACCTCTCTCTCTCTTTCTCTCTCTCTTGTTTTTTAAGACAGGGTTTCTCTGTGTAGCCCAGGCTGTCCTGGACTCACTTTGTAGACTAGGCTGGCCTCGAACTTACAGAGATCTGCCTCTGCCTTTCCATGAAACATCTGGAGAAGCAGGGTTGCTTCTCACAGTAGCTGTTAGGTATATTTCCATAATACCTAATGCCATTGGGGAGAGTTTCATTTTTACCTGCATTTATTTTTTTAATGAAATATGTCTTTCAAACCTTTTTCCAACTTTAAACCTGAATTATTATTGGTTGTTATTATTTTAAAAATGTAGCCCAGAGTCTGTAACGCAGGCTGGCCTGGAAATCACTATGTAGCTCAAACTGGCCTCAAAAAACTTGGCATCTAATCTTCCTGCCTCAGCCTCAGCCTCCCAAGTGCCAGGATTGCAGGAGTGAGCCACCGTGCCCAGCAGCTCACCTTACTGAGTTGTGAGAATTCTTTCCATGTCCTGGACGGAGTTCTTTAGCAGGTACGTGTTTTACAAGTATTTACACACAGCCTGGGGTTTCTTTATAATCTTAAACTCCCCAGAAGTGAGGAAACTTTAACCTGAAGATCAGTTAGTAGTTGGAAGCCTTCCCGAGGTTTAAGGCTTTCGAGTTTAGGGTTGCACATGGAGGTCTGTGTCTCACTGGCTCTGTGTCTGTACCTGGGATCAGGGACAGGCTGAGGTGTACCTCTTTATTTGATGAGGATTTTCTCTTTTACTTTTTTTTTTTTTTTTTTGGTAAACAGGTGGATATCCTACAATCCGTGGCAGTTTCATGAGAATACTGTCATTTCCCCAGCAGAGAGTTTTTATTCCTTTGTGAGAAAAAATTGCCAGCACTGCACCAGCTTTGAAATTGGGCTTGCTAGGTAGTGAGGGTCCAATAGATCTGCTTGGAATGTGACTCAGTTTTTTTTTGTGGTCATTTTTTTTTCATGGACCCTAGGTCCAGCTCCTGGGACAGACACTGCAGATGTCCCTGGGGTCAGGGGTCCTCATTTCACTTCGGTCGTCTGATTCCGAGTCTGAAGGAACTAAGTCACAGTTACAGCTGCCACCTGGGGAAGTTAGGGAGAGTCCTGGGCCAGGTGAGGCTGGTCCATGGGTACTGATGGAGAGTCCTGGGCCAGGTGAGGCTGGTCCATGGGTACTGATGGAGAGTCCTGGGCCAGGTGAGGCTGGTGCAGTGGCTTCTCATAGACTTTGGCCTCAGCTCAGCCCAGTGAGTTCTGGGTGTGTATATGGCAGTCTGTCTCAGAGTTGGTGGGCTAATCTGGGCTGCCAGCTGTGTCAGAGTGCTGAGTTCTTCCTGTATGTGGAAAGCGGGAACAGGAGAGGAAAGGGGACCCACGGGAATAAAGAGGTAGAAGGAATCAACATTTGAGAAGAGAGAAGAGTGAGAGAGGGGGCTGGAGAGATGGCTCAGTGGTTAAGAGCACTGTCTGCTTTTCCGAAGGACCCGGGTTCAATTCCCAGCACCGACATGGCAACTCACAACTGTCTGTAACCTCAGTTCCAAGGGATCTGACACCTTCACACTAATGCACATAAAATAAAATTAAAAAATATATATTAAAAAGTTTGGTGTGTGTCAATATAATACAGTATCCATTAAGAAAAAGAGGGAAAAGGAGAGAAGAGGAAGGAGTGGAGGGTGGAGGGAGAGGAGAGGGTGAAATAAAGGAGGGGTGGAGAGAGACAGGGAAGGCAGAGCCGGCTTGGGCGGTCGCTCATCCATTCTATCCTCTCGTGCCCTGATCAACCGCTGTTAAAAATAGAACCCACTCCTCACACAGATTCTCAAATGACACCCACCAAGCCCATTAACTCATCAAAGTGGCGATTCCAAATTGATTATCTCGAGTGGAAGACATAATAACATGTTCATCATGGGAAGTAATTAGTGGTGGAGTGGCCTGGTGGCTTTCTGCTGCTGCCTGGTGCCTGCTGGCGACCCGTGACCGGTTGAGCTGAGCGCAGTGGCCAGTCGTGTTCCAGGGACCGGTCCACCCAGGTCTCCTTCCCCTGCCTCCAGCCTGCGGGGACAGGCAGGGCTCCGTGGCGCCTGCTCCAGCGCGGATGGAAACCGGGTGCTTCCAACTAGCTGAGCTTGGGATGCGGGGCACTGCACAGTTGCCTTGGAAACCGAGCAGCTCCACCGCATTCCACATTCCGCTGACAGGCACCCTCTCCCACCTCCCCATGAAGATCAAGTACCTCCGGAGCGCCCCTCTTGAGGTTCCAAACTTGGATCGGATGCTACAGGGTCAGGGACCACAGGGATGGGAATAGCAGGGACAGGGACTACGGGCGTGGAGACAGCAGGGACAGAGACCATAGGGATGAGGACCACAGGGATGGGGACCACGGGGATGTGGGCAGCAGTGGTGGGGATCACGGGGATGGGGACGCGTCCATCTACTTGGTGAGGCAGATGATGCTGGAGGGGAAATCTCTGGGGAAATGGCTCCCAAGGGTGCACAGAGTAGGCAGCTTATGAATGGGGGCAGGTCTCTGGAAGCATCCTGCCATCTTTTGGAGCGGGACTTCGGGCCAGGCACTTCTCAGCCTGCTCACTCTGTCCTCTCCCTCTACCCTTTTTGCCTTGGATCAGGAACCACTTGAGGGTGGCTGGGCGTGTCCTGGTGTATGTGGAGCGGGTCCCCAAGTGCCCCCAAGTGTGGCAAGCTCAACCATGTGTGGGTGAACTTCAGGAATGGAACACACATCCTGTTGACTTGTTCATTTACTTGGGGTGAGGGTGGGGGCTCACTATGTACATAGGAGCTTGCAATCCTCCTGCCCCAGCTTCCTGAGTGCTGGGATTATAGGCAGGCGCCCACAGCATGGTCAGTTTACACAGTTCTGGGGTCCAGACTAAAGCTTCAGGCAAGCACTGTACCCATGTCTGCAGCCCATAATTTCATTTCTTGTCTACTTCTGCTCTGGAGGCTGATGTCATGAGCAGCTCTGGCCCGTGCTGTCTGTGCCTGATTACCTGGGGCTTGGTACCCAGATCTTGGCCCTGCCTGCCCTGGGAACATGGGTCTCTCTGGCATCTGCCACATTCCCCTTCGGTAAAGTGGATGCACAGTGGCAGCTGCCTCAGGGTTGTGGGACCCATGGAGACATCAGACCCTCTGGCTCAGCTCAGAGGTGAAGTAGAGCAGGCGCCGAAATTGCAGGCTCCTAGAGGGAGCCTGATGCTTACAAGACAACTGGTACATGCAGCTCAGGCACGGTAAGCCCTGACCCCATCAAGGAAGGCCTTGGGTAGCCCTCCTGTCCCCAGGCTCCTGTGCCCGCCCCCAGCCTCTCTGAGGACAGCATACTGTGGGTGGAACTCTCCTGGACAGGGGTTTCTCTGCTGTGGTAGAATTTTAGTCCCTCTCTAGGACTTAGTGCAGTTAGTAGTTCTGCATTTACAGGTGGTGCAGAAGTCAGGTGGAGTGCTTGTGTTGGGGGAGGGGGAGCTGCTTGCTCACAGTCCAGAGGAACCTGGGCCCATCACTGTGAAGTGAAAGGAGGCTGACAGCTTAGGGGTATCACTCACACACTCACACACACCAGTCTCCAGGGCTCTCGGTACCCTAGGGAAAGCCCCAGAGGCTCCTGAAGAAGAAAGGGCTGGCCAGCAGTGAAAGATGGGGCTTCTGCTTCTCTCTGGGTTTGAACAACAGCACCCTTTGTCCACCCCCCTGGAATCTCTGAGGAGTAGTGTACCCCAAGTTCAAATGAAGGTCCCAGTTCATTGCACAACCATGGGCAGCTTCATCCAGACTCAGTACTCGGCACTTGATCCTGTTATCTCAAGCCTGTGAGGCAGGTGCTGCTATCGGCCCATTTTATAGAAGGGGAAAGTGAGACCCAGAGAGAAGGCATTTCCAGTGCAGAGAGGGCAGAATCAGGCTGTCTGGCTCCAGGGAGCTCTTCCTGTACCCTCTACTGTAAGGAGCTTCTTACTGGGGAATCCAACTTACAACATTCAGCCATTTTGCCAAGCCCTGCCTGTCAGGGATGCTCTGAGCACCTTCCCGTGCCCCAGACTGGTGAGTCCTCAGGATGGCTGCCATCTCCAAGCAACAATCAGAGAGAGCAGGCTGGTCTCACTTATCACCAGCTGCCTCGTTCCTTCACCCTCACCTCCAGGCGTGCACAAGCCTGCCTCAGAGACAAAGGTGTGGGCATCAGGAGGCAGAAGCTGTAGTGGTAACAGCCTAGGAGGAGGGGCAGAGGAGGACATGGAGGGACAGGGGACAGAGGAAGAGGAAGGAGGGGATGAGCAGGAGGTGAGGAAGGGAAGGAGGAAGGATGGGAGGGGAAGGAAAGGGGAGGAGTAGAGGGGGAAGAGAAAGGGGAAGGAGAGGAAGGGGAAAGAGGGGAGAAAGGAAAAGGGGGAAAGACGGAGGAAGAGGAGGAGGGAGAGAGAGGAAGAGGGTGGAACTGGAGGGGTTGCCAGACCTCACGTGTCAGCCCCTTGCTAAGCATTGCACTCGGCCACCTTTGAAATTTCTCCCGTCTCCCTTACAAAGCTATCTTCTATTCTCTCATTCATAAATCAGAAAACTAAGGCCCTAAGGGGTTAAATGATCTCAGAGTCAAGGGGGCTGGAGTCTACCCTTCCACGCCCAGACCGTGCCCTCTTCTCCACAGCTGTGCTGTCTGCCAAGGGTCCCTCTCACAGACAGTGGTTGTTTCAAAGGCTGCAGACAGGTGCATGTGGGAAGCCAAGAGGGCCAGAGGGCATCCCTGGACAGTTCGGCAGGTCTCTCCTAGGTGGAAAATGGCGTTCACATCACTGAGTCCCAGGAGAAGTGTGTGAGCGTATCAAGGACAGAGGCCAACGGGTGTCTAGGAGCCGTGGCCTCCTCTCAGCAGCCCCTGCACAGGCCGCTCACCAATTCCTTTCACTGCACCTTTGTGCTGCTGTGGGTTCCTGGGGCGCCTGCGGCTCCCCCAGCTCTGGGCTGGTGAACGCACCTTCCTACCCCATATGTCCTCAGAGGCAAAGGGATCTGGGGTTAGGCTGTGGGTCACCCCTTCTCTCCTGTGCCCCTGGCTGCAGCCCTTCTCAAATGTCTTTTCCCTCCGCTGTCCGAGCACTGTCTCCAGCCACAGGTTCCTCCTGTGAAAATGGGAGGCCGGGGGAATGACTCACAGACAGTAAGTCATCGTGCCACGGGGACGGACACCTGTGGGCATGTTTACTGCAGCCGTTCACGAGACTCGGGTTAATGAATCGGCCTAGATGCCCGTCACCAGATGAATGGATAAAGGAAATGAGGTATAGACACAGAGGAATTTTATTCAGCCATAAAGAAGAGAGAAATTATGCCATTTGCAGGGAAATAGATGAAACTAGAGACATTCTTATGATGAAATAGACCAGACTCAGAAAGATGAATATTATATGTCCTCTCAGAAGTGGGATTTCGGTTTTGAAAGTGTGTGTGTGTGTGTTGAAAATAGAAGATTATTTGACTATTTGAGAAGAGGAAGGACACCAATAGGAGGGGGAGGGGACAAGAGAGGGGGACAGGGATGAAGCTGAGCCCTGTACCTGACACACACAACTAGAAATGCCATAATGAAGCCCATTGCCTTGTACCACAGATGCTAATAAAAAGATAAACATACTGTCCGATACAAATTTTTAAAAAATCCCACTCGTGTTTTTCATGTTCTTCTGGTAGCCAGGCTGGCTACTGTGAATTCTTCTTAGCTGTTGCCCCTGCATGGGTGAGTCAATTTCCACAATTCTAGAAGACTCTGGGGTCTTCTGGGTTTTCTTCTGCTTCTCGAGGGACATAGGAACTTGGATCCAACAAGCTGTAACCATTATAAAGCTGTGGTTTTCCCAGCCCCACCGAAAGGCACCCTGCCTGAGGACAGCAAGACGGGTCTCAACAGGGCTGAGGAGGAGTTCCATCCACCCTGCCCTCCCCTCTCTTCTCAGCCTCTTTTTATCTTTATCTCCATTGAGGGTAAATCAATGTAAAAGTGGGTTGGGGGAGGGTGCCCTCCCCTCCCCCCCCAGACCTTGACCTTCATTCACAGAGAATAAGGCTGCCCTCGCTCCCAGACGAAGCCTGAAGCATCCATGCCCGGGTCAGCCTTGGGTTTGGGGACCCAGCAGGAGCCGAGGCTGCAGCAGGCCCTGAAGGATAAAGATAACGCATGATAAACAGGTGCGTGCCTCCCTCCGCCCCCTCGGATCCCCGGTGTTCTTTATGGCCTTGCTCAGGTAGATCATTATTACCATAAATTTTCTTATCTCTGATGCTTTTCCAATTATGGGTAACAACAGGAAAGCTGCTGTTGGCTTCTGAAAGGTCACCAAGACACAGAGCCATTTGGGAAGGGACGACACGTGGCTGGCTTGTGTAAATCTCTACAAGTTTTATGCACAAGTCAGGGCCGAAATGTAAGTGAGAGTCATAAAATATATCACGATTTGCAGGGTCTCAGAGGGTGAGCATGGCCTCTTTCTGGCTGTTTGTGTGGGAGTCCACAATTGTTCTTTCCCAGTGTTTGCACACAGCTCCTTGTGAGGGACCTGGACAAAGTCACTGAAGGTGACGAGTGTTCTCCTGAGGACATGACAATGATAGTTGGTGATGACTGGGTGTCTGGAAAGCCCTGGCTCCTTAGGAACATCCAAGATACACATCCCTCTGGGTAGCATCCAGCTAGGTGACATTGTCCTTCTGAGATCTGATGGTTGGAACACAGTGGCCTGCCTCACCCTTCCCAATGTGACTCTGAGACCACAGGTGCTGGAAGCCATGCAGGCTCCTAGCCTCCACTCTGGAGATTGTAGTTCATTAGTGGGAAGACAGGCCTGTGGGCCTGTGCTTCTAAGAAGTTCCTTGGAAGTACCCTGGCATGATGCTACACATATATAATCCTGGAATTTAGGAGGACGGAGGCAGGAGGATTATGAGTTCAGGGTCATTGTTGGGTACATAGTGAATTTAAGCCCAGCCTGAAATATATGAGATCCTGTCTCAAGAAGAAGAAGAGGAGGAAGTGGAGGAAGAAGAAGAAGAAGAAGAAGAAGAAGAAGAAGAAGAAGAAGAAGAAGAGAGAGAGAGAGAGAGAGAGAGAGAGAGAGAGAGAGAGAGAGAGAGAGAGAGAGAAAGAGGCAGGCCTGGAAAGATGGCCCATTGGTTAAGAATACTTGTTCTAGCAGAGGACTTGGGTCCAAGTCCCAGCACACACATGGTAGATCATAGCTGTCCATAACTCCAGTTCCAGGGCCCTGATACCCTTCTTTTGCATCCACAGGCACCAGTCACACACATAGTGCACACACATATGTCCAAACAAAACACTCATGTACATAAAATAAGTAAATCTCAAAAGAAAAATATCAGGGCAGAAAGGGCTCTAGCAGATACGCCAGGGCCAGGCAGCTTGGGCATGAGGCCATGTGTAGCAGGTGGCTCTGGGGAGGTGGCCGGACCCAGCATCAAGCACAGACATTCTGGGGTTCACTTGGCCTAGAAGACTGAGCCTGGCGCTGGCAGCTAACCTCAGCCACAGAGAGATTTCCTTCTGGGAAAGGGCTGATGTTTTCCTCCAAGCCTCTCCCCTGCCCCCAGATACACAAAGGAGAGTGGGAGAGGCAAGGTTATCCCTGGCCCCACCACCCACCCTTGCTCTGAGGCCTCATGTGCTTCTGCTTCTGATGGCCTCTCCTTCCTTGTCGATCTTCCTTCCTGCCTGGACTGGTTAGTTTTCTGTAGCTGTGATAGAGCATCATGACCGAAAGCAACTTAGGGAAGAAAGAGATAGAATCCATTATGGCTGGAAGGGCGGCAGCAGCCAGGAACAGCGGCCAGCCGGAGTGGGGTGCTGAGAGATTGCATCTTAATAGAGAGGAGGAACTGGAAATGGGCTGAGGCTATCCGCTCTTGAAACCAGCCTCCAGTGACAATCCTCCAACAAGAGTGTCACTACCAACTAGGGCCCCACCAACCAGGGATCCAAGTTCCTGAGCCTACAGGGGGCATGCCCTTTAACCAGCACACTGGTGATCACATCTCTGCGCCCTGCAATCCCCAGGCAGGCAGCCTCCATGCCGAGCTTGCTTCAGCTGATATTCTCCTCACCTCTGCTTGTAGGTGGTCAGTCGCTCTGAATGCTCCCAACAGCCCTCCTTCAGGAGACCGTCCTGACACCCCGAGGGAGAGAGCTGAGCCCTCGTGCGGGGTGGGTGGCCCTTCCCCTGCTGACATGGGGCCCTTCTGGGTCTCACTGTAGGGTCAGGACCAGGCAGCTCCTGCATCTCCACTGGAACCTTGCTGAGGCTGTAGCTGCTGCCCCCTCTGGTGCACTGGCCAGACAGGATTCCCTCACACTGTCCTCAACAACTCTGTCATGCAGCTGTTTTAAGCTGCTCTGTCCTGTGGGGCTGAGGTCCATGTCTGCCTTTTTGGTTTTTGTTTGTTTGTTTTGAGACAGGGTTTTTCTGTGTAGCCCTGGCTGTCCTGGATTCACTTTTTAGACCAGACTGGCCTCGAACTCACAACGATCTTCCTGCCTCTCCTTTCCAGAGTGCCGGGATTATGGGCGTACACCACGGCTCCCAGCTCCATGTTTGCCTTTTTTTCAGGGCCTTCTTATGGAGCTTTCCCAGCTCTCCTCTGAGAGATGTTATGAGGAAGGTTCAGAGCTGCGGCTGCAGCTCAGCTGGTGGAGTGCCTGCCTGGCATGTGCGAAGTCCTGGGCTCATCCCCAGCACCACATAAACTGGGTATGGTGACTCAAGCCTGTCAGCCCTGCACTGGGAGGGGAAGGCAGGAGAGTCAGATGTTCAAGGTCGTTCTTGGTTGTGCATCAAGCTTGAATTTGGCCTGGGTCACGTGAGACCCTGTCTCCAAATGTAAAGAGGGCAGAGAAAGTTCAGCACGGATTGGCTGATGCCAGGAAGGGCGCGGGGGGGCTGTGGTTCTTACTTCAGGGAGCTGACCCGAGACAGCATGTGACCTGCGCCCTAGCCATCCCTCTGTGCTCCGGTTCTCTCCATGATGGTGCTTGCAGGTACTGTGGCGTGCTGTGCTCACACTGAGCAGCAGGACTCCCTCATCCGACCGTGACCTTGTTCTTTCATCCTTTCCTCCACATTTCCTCACCTCAGGCTCAAAACCATCCAGCCACTTGGGGACGGCGTGACTTAGGGCTCAGCATCCTTGCCTGCACTGTAGAGATAGGTTCTTGTAGAAGACAGATGAGGTCCTCTGGGCCAAACTTAACTGTTACTGGGCAACCCAGCCCTGCAATGGTGACTCCCCACCTCCTCTTCAGGTCCAGCCTTCTCCTGTCTCAATCTCTGGGGTGGGTCATGTTGCCTGACAGCTTGGCGTGATCTAGAAGCACTTGGGAGACAAGACTCTGGACATGGCTGTAAGGAAGATTCTAGATTGGCTTGGTTGGGGCCAGGATTCGCATACCCCACCTCGCCCGGCTCTAGACATGGGTGACACATTCCATGGGCTAGCACCTAGAACTTCGTAAAAAGGAGCACCAGCACCCATCCCTGCCTTCAGATGCATTGTGACCAGCTCCGGCCTCTGCTGTGCCTTCCCCAACCATGACAAACTGCAGTTCCAAGCGTGAGCAAAGTAAGCCTTTCCTTTAGGTGTTTTCCCACAGCGACAGATTTACTGTGGTCTGCTGAGATGAAATCAGAACGCATAGGGAGCAGCTAACACCCACACATGTCACTCCGGGGTCCAGAAGCCATTCTGCTCTTCCCTCCCCTTGGCACACACCGTTTGTAAACCTGGATGGGCAGTGGGCCCTCCTTGTTCCCCACACTCAGGGCCCCATGCTCACCCCTCACTGAGGCAGCATCGCAGGGCATCACAGGACAGGCGTCCTTACTGCAGGAGGAAGTGTGGCAGGGAGGGACACGCCAAGAGAGCACAAAGCCCCAGGACCCCTGGGGAGGAGATTCTGTCTGTCAGGGAAGAAATGCATGGCCCTCTGGAATGGTGCCTGAATTCCTAAACCCCTCAATGCCTGGAGGTCTGGGTGTCGATTGTACCAGCGTCCCAGCTTTCTGCCCTGGGACCACAATTCCTCACCCTCTGGCCTGGGCTGGGCTGCAATGGAGCCTGCTCGTTTCACCTTCACTGGAGAGGGACCCCATGACCATGTGGCCTCCTTTTCAGGACAAAGGCACACAGGTTGGCCTGGGGGCTCAGCGGCTGGTTGGGGGTGGCGCACTGATGGGGGAGCTATTGGGACAGGATGCTCTTCACCTTGGAGAATGACAGAGAGAAGCAGGTGGCGGGCTTGAGATGACAAGCAGGAGCACCAAGGGTGCAGAGTAGTGCTGTCATTTCTCCGCACTGTTTCCCTCCACTAAACTGTCCCATAGATTCTGGGGCCTGAGCCGTGGTGCCTGCGAGTCTAATGACGTGGGGGTGAAGGCTTCCAGAGACAGAGGAAACAATTGTGACCTTTCTATCCTGCAGACCTGCGCTGTCTGCAGAAAGCAAAGGGGAGAGGGGCATGGGGGGATTGCAAACCTCCTTTGCCATGGGAAGGAAGTGAGGCCGTTCCCCCCACCCCCTCGCCCACCGCTTTTTCTTTTTTGGTGGTTTGTTTTGAGACAGGGTCTTTCTAGGTAGCTCAGGCTAGCCTGGCACTCACCGTATAGCCGAAACTGGCATCAAACAGCAATCTTCCTGCCCCCAGTGGCAAGTGCTGCATTGCAGGTGCAGTCCTCTGAGCCCTTTCCTTTTGTGGGGTGAAATTGCGGGGGCGGCGTGGAGGTGGCAGGGTGAGGCCTCTCTGGGACCTCTTCCGTGGCCTTGCCCTGGAGCAGCAGCCGGTCTGGGTGTTTCTGCAAACCCTTTGGCCTTCAGTGCCAGTCTCTTTTCTGCATTTAGGAAAGTTGAGGAAAAGCTGGGATTTTCCGAAGGTCATGAAGGGCATCCCAAAGTGGACTGAGGGACCCAGGCCCCTCCTCCCCTTGTGCTCCAGGCTATGAGATAAGCAGTTTGCAGTTTGTTCCACTGCAGATTCTTCCCATTCTCTCCCACCTCCAACAGAGGCCTAACCGCCATGAGCCTATCTCATCAGGAAATGTACCTCTAGAACACGCTGTGACCCAATGACCCCTCCCCCCCACCTCAGGGCTCAGGCACACCGAGGTCACCCTGGGGACAAGCCAGTCACACATGGACCTCTGAGGGATGGTGTCCAAACTCTAGCAGTTTCCTTTTGTGGACATGAAGATGGTTCTGAGGGCCTGGAGTATAGCTCCTTAGCAGAAGGCTTGCCCTGTGTAGCAAACGTCCTGAGTTGTCCCCAGCACCAAGAAACAAAAGTTGCAGAACAAGGTAGAGGTGCTGGTTGCCCAATATTGTGACTGAGCACATTAAATCACCACTTTCAATTTTTGTTTTATTTGTTTTTATTTTATTTTATTTTTGAGATAGGATCTTGCTTTGTAGCATTGGCTGGCCTCAAACTCTTGGAAATCTGCCTGCCCTGCCTCCGAAGTGCTCAGATTAAAGGCGTGCACCTCCACACTCTGGCTAGCTCGGTTCTTTTCATGGCATGCTATTTTTGCCTCTATATAGACACATGTGTATGTCTGGAACTCCATAGGACCTGGGGAGGAGTCTGAGAGGGAGAGCTGGGCTGAGGGGCAAAGAGGTTTTTTCTTCCTGCTTTCTCTAGCTCAGCAGTAGCAGTTGAAGAACACCTCCCTCCCACCCCAGTCACCTTGGGAATTGTCTGCAAAGGCCACAGCCCAGGGGGACAAACCCACGTTTCCCCCTCTGACAACCTTTGTCACCCACACTTTAGGCCCTGCCACCCAGAGGCAATGCTGTTAGCAGCACAAATACAGATGTCAGAGGTCAGCTCTACCAAGGTCCAGGAAGCCTTGTGTGGGACTCACCGAACTTGCTCTGCCAGTCTCTCCCCTATGACCCAAAGGCTTTAACTGGCTCAGCAGGTGACCCAGGCACAGCCCCTAAGGTTGGCTTTGTCTGTGGCTGAGGTAGGCTCCTTGTGTGCAAGGGACCTGCTTTGGTCTTCAGGGACTAGAAGGTGCCTTTCCCGACTCAGCTTACAGCCCCTGGCTGGCTTAATTCCACTGTGGATGGTCCTGAGGCCCCAGCTTCTGCATCCTGCTCTTACCCAGGCCCAGGAGGGGTGCTGACTAAGCCTGCCTCTCCTGCTTACCTGCTACCCCACTGTTGTGCCCATTTGAGAGACCCCAAAAGACCACTAGGAGTCAAGTCCATTGCAAATCACAGGAGAGGATCTTTATTCAAGCTTAAGCTCGGGCTGCCAATCTTCCCTGACCTAGCAGGTTAGAAAGTGAGGCCCCGAGTCTCAGGCAGGCAGAGTTTTTAAAGAGAAAAATGGCAAGCGGGGAATTCCAAGCCTTGGAGTTACAGGGAAGGGTAAGTTTTAGGTTGGGAGTTCAGCAATAGAGATGACCAAGCCATCTGGCCAAACCGACAGATATATGTACAATAGCCTGCTGGGTGGAGTGGAGGACCCACTAACACCTTCTGTGGTATTTATGACAACCTGTGGGGAGCAGGCCTGATTATAGTTATCTATTTACACATTCTGTGGTATCCAAGATGACCTGCAGGGTGGAGGGCCATGTGGCCCTTCTCGGAACCCAAAGGTGGGGGTCAAGTCACTCCAAGGACGGTCAACTTAAGATAGAGTCTGAGAAACAAAATGGAACCACCCCTGCCATCCTCAGTTCCTTCACCACACTGTCCTGCCACCCCTAAGCTTGCCCTCTGCCCTCTGGAGTCAGACAACAGCCACAGAGACTCTGTGGTGGAGGGGAGGTTCCCAGGACCTGGTGAGCTGACAGCCCCGTGCATGCATAAGTGCTGCTTGGGGGTGGGAGGGTGGGAGAGTGGGGCAGGGTGGGGGTCGGCTGGTTAGTTCAGCAGGCTGCTGCAAGGGTAGCTAAAACTGGCCTTGATACTTTGTCCTCTTCTCAGGAGCCCCCAGGAGCCCTGCAGCCTGGACTCTTCCCTCTTCTGGATGGGCCCCTTCCTCCACCATGCACACAACCTCAGCCTTATTTAGGTGTAAACCAAACCTCTGGCCTGGTCTGGACCAACGAGCAGGGAAGCAGTTTTATGAAGGGGTTTTACAAGTGGAGGGGACAACTGTCCCTAATTCAGAGAAACCCCCTAAACAGGGTGCCCTTGCACTAGCCATTGAAGAAATCGGAGAGTGAGATCCCCGCAATTAACACCTCTTCCAGCTGGAGGGCCCTGGCTGGGTGTGTGGAGCCTGCCCCAACCCCCACCCCAGCTATGGGACCCCCACCTCCACCACCACCAAGTAATCCTCCTGAAGAGAGGATAATTAATTCAAACAGACCCTCATCCATCCCAGGCTGGGCCCTTTGACAAGGCAGAGGCGGGAGGCGCGGGTAGCGCGGAGCTCAGAAGCCTGGCAGGCTAATCCCGGGCTCAGGGCGAGCTTGTTCCGGCCCTAATGAGACTCCGGGGCATCGGCCAGGTCCGCTTTGTCTCTGCGGATGGGGAGGAGGGCGAGCCCGACTTTATTTCCGAATGTGGACTGACTCACAGAAGGAGCATCGCACTTGAAGGGCACCCCATCTCTCTGTGGCCCTCGCTGCATGAAATTGTATTGGCTCGCCCCTCGCTATCTGGCTGGGCGCAGCTGGGCCGTAAGTCATCGGCGTCGGCGATAACGCTCTTTATTACGCCGCCGTGTTTATGAACTGTGCCTGCAAGGGAGATGATAGAAATATGCAGCCGTATGCAAAGGCGGACGGGAGGGGGAGGGGGACATGCTAGTTGCCAGGGCAACCACGGGGCTATTTTGGGCATCGGATTCCCCCCCCCCTCCTGGTGATAAAAACCATTTTCTAGGGCTGGCTGGCCTCTCCCCTCCCCCTTCCAGAGCCGACTATTTAGGAAAGGAGTGGCTTAATTTCTTAATTAAACATTTTGCTCTCTCCCTCCCCCTGCCTCCTTTCAAAATGGATGGAAAAATAGAAGGGTGTTGATAAGTGTGCTTGAGTAGAAGGGGAGCCAGCGCTCTGATGGAGAGGTGTGAATAATTCAGTAATCTTTGCTGATCCCCGCCGCCTCCTCCTCCACGCACACCCCCTTCTTCCCGCCACCGACTTAACTGTGATAAACTCCCCCAGTTCTAGACCTCAGCGTTTCCTCCGAAGCTCCAGGTATTTGTAAGCAAGAGGAATGCCAATGAGCTGGGGAGGGGAGGAGGTGCCTGGAAGGTGACTACCTCCTCGGGCACCCGCAGCCCTGAGAAACAAAAGCCAGGAACCCACCGCGCTCCTTCCCCTTCAGCCATGGCACAGATATCCCTGCGGGGATGGGGCTGAGACCCCAGCTCTTCACTCCAACTCTGCGCAACTACAGCTCGGGGTGAGGCTGGTGGCCTTCTGAGCCCATGTGACCCCCAAAGCCCAGAAGCGTTCTCCTTGTTTCTTCAATGGTTTGCAAAGTGAGGTACTAACTGGCAACCGCCTGGCGATTTGGAGGCAGTGCAAAGTCAGGTGCCTGCTACCCTCTGTGGGTCAGACGCTGGAGCTGGGTTTGGATCACTTCAATGAGGTGCCTGAGGGACCGCTGCCATGTAGGAATCCCGATGCCCGGACTTTCAGTATCTTCCTCCTATCCCATGCTGGCACTTCCCTGTCTCTTAGTTGTGGGTCGTCAGAAGTAAACACAGCTGGGATGCAGCCTGGGAAAGCTCCTCCCAGCCTCTGGCCTGCATTTGTCTCTTGCCCAACTGCCTGCTGCCCACCTGCCTGCCCCTGTCATGTTCTGGGTCAGGAGGCAAAGGAACCCCAGGGGGGCATTGGGGTTCTCTTGCTCAGTACTGGGCTAAGGCATATTGGGTGGGTGGGTAGGGTACCTAGCAGTCCGTTTTCCTTTCTGGTGTTCAGTTTTCTCTGCTCTGTCTATCCTGCCCAGACAGCTCATCTGGGGCTGGTAGGTGCTGAGTACCCCAAGGATAGGGACAGCTGGACATGGCCCCTTTGTCTCCTGAGCTCTGACATCAGGTCTAAAGCATTCACCTGGGTCTGGAAGCATCTCACAGGGCTGGGTGGGTTGTGGAAACTTCCCCAAGGTGGGCGGGGCAAATTCTATCCGACTAGAGTGGTACTTGCTGTGTGATGGGAATAGGCTTGTGCCATCAAAGCATCCTTTCTCTTTAAAGATGTATTTATTTCATTTTATGTGAGTGGGTGTTTTGCCTGCATGTTTGTATGTGTGTGTACCACACACATACCTGGTTCCCAAGGAGGTCAAAACAGGGCATCAGATGGCTTGGAACTGGCGCTACAGACAGTTAGTTGTCAGACACCTGATGTGGGTGCTGGGAACTGAACCCAGGTGCTCTGGAAGAGCAGCTAGTGCTCATAACTGCTGAGCCATCTTTCCAGCCCTTTATGCTTTGTTTTTTAAATCAAACTTTTAATTGCATGTTATCCAAGGAATATGTGTTTGTATAGAGGAAAAAAACCCAGAAACTATATAAAAGTATAGAAGAGCAAACAAATTATCTGTGCTTTTTTTTCCTGCCTGGAAATGAAAGATGATCTCTTTCCTGCTTTTTTATTCTCCTTGTTTATTTTTACAAACTTGAAATCACATTGTATCTTGCTTGTTTTCCAGCTCACATTGAAATCCTTTTCCTTAAATAGTTCTCAACATATATCTATTTTCCTTTAGTGGCTGCATGCAATTTTACAGTGTGGATGTATCACGGTGAAGCATCTGTGTGTGAATAAATTACTTCCCATGTCTTTCTCAGGCTGTGCAAGTGGCAGCTTGTGATTTCAATACCAACTGAAGCCTGCACTTGGAGCCAGGCAGTGCTGAGCCCTTTGTCTTTGATGCCTGGCACTGGAGCCTGGGAAGAGAAGAAGTTGGTCAGTCAGTGGAGACTGAAGCTAGCCTCTGTTGTGACAGCTAGAGATGACAGACCAAACGACCCTCCTGCCCCAGGACAGCTGGCAGCATTTGGCACCTTGGGCAACGACGAGGCAGAATAAGGGTGCCGCCGAGGCAAAGCTCCCTGGGAATGCAATGGCCTGGAGCTGTCAGAGGACCGGCTGGGCTGGTGTGGGTTCTGACTCCCCTTCTGCCTGGGGAGGGCTGCTGGGGGAGCTGCCTTCTGCTTTGGGGGAATCCCCAGGCAGTGCCCTCTCTGCTGCCGTGGAGAGAAGCAGGGCCAGTGTGGAGTCCCAGGTGACAGCTGTGCTCTGTCCCTTCCCTCTATTTTGGGTCCATATACTTGTGCAATATAAGGGAAGCCTGACTTCACCTGGCGGCGCCAGTGATGTGCCCACCAGTTTGTTTTCCTTTGATGCCCTCCTCCTTTCTTTTACTAAAGATTTCATTTTTTTAGTGTTTTATTTATGTGTATATCTTTGTGTACATGCATGCAGCTGCCCACAGAGGCAAGAAGAGAGTGTCTGATCCCCTGGAGCTGGAGTTATCGGTGGTTGAACCCGCCCAATGTGGATGCTGGGAACCCGGCTTGGCGGTGCAAGGGCAGTGCTCTTAGCTGATGAGCCATCTCTGGTTCAGCCCTTCACTCTGAATCTCGGCAGGTGCAGGTGGCTGGCCTCGGTTCTGGTGGAGACTGCTCTCAAGAGAGGATATGGTGGCTCCCTCTCCACAGACGGTCTCCTTGCTCAGTGTCCTGAGCCCTTTCCCAGGGACATGTGTTGGTGTTCGAAAGGGAGAGACGTCATAAAAGCCAGACCTAAGGTGATGGAAAGGGGACAGTGTGGCAGAAGTCATGATACTGGTTCTGCCATTGAGGGGCTTCCTTTGTAAATTCATGTCTTATATCCGGCCCCCAGGACTTAACTGAGGAGAGAAAGAAGCATGAAACCCTACTCGATCCAGAAGTGGTGGGGTGTAGTCATTGAGTACAGGGGTTGGGCACAGAGGTGGGGCGCAGTGGTAGAGCTTTATATCCCAGTGCTTGGCAGTAAGAGGCAGAAGGATCTGAAGTTCAAAATCATTCTGGGCTATATTTGGAGTTTTAGGGTAGGTTGGGCTGGATACTTTGTATAAAAAACAAGCAAGCAAACAGAATTTTGCAAAGGTAAGCAAGCAGGCAGGCAAGCAAAGTACTCAGCTCTAGCATCTTAGGGTTACTATTGCTGTGATGAACAGAAGAAACTTGGGAAGAAAAGGGTTTATTCAGCTTACACTTTCACATCCCTGTTCCTCCCTGAAGGAGGTCAGGACAGGAACTCAAGCAGGGAGGCCCCGGGAGGCAGGAGCTGAGGCAGAGGCCATGGAGGGGTGCTCCTTACTGGCTTGCTCCCCATGGCTTACTCAGCCTGCTTTCTTTCTAGAAAATGCATTTCAGCTGGATTTTATGAAGCAGCTTTTCAGTTGAGGCTCCCTCCTTTCAGATGACTCTCACTTGTGTCAAGCTGACATAAAACTAGACAGAACAAACAGGATGGAGAGGAACCCTCCAACTGAAGCAACTATTTCCCAATGCATGTCTGATAAAGGGGCAAGATCCTTACTATGTAAAGTACCCTACAGCTTAATAACAAAACAAGTAGCCTAATAGAAAATGGACCAAAGCTGGGAATGGTGGTGGCCACCTGAAATCCCAGTACTCAGGAGGGCTGAGGCAGGGGGATCGCAATGTTAACAGGCACAGGCAGCGATCTGACTGGGCTACAGAGCAGGACCTGTGAAACATTACAAAGTTAAAAACATTAAAAAACATGTAAAAAATTAAAAAGCAGAAAAAGAGCTTGAATAGACATTCTCTGAAGAAGACAAAGACTGGCCAGCACAGACATGAGAAGATGTCCAGGGAGCTTGAATCAGAGTGACAGGAGTTTCCCGAAATACGACTATCCTCTGATCCAGCAAGCTCACTTGTGAGTATGTGTAAAGACGCCAGGCAGGAGGGTCCTGGGAAAGAGCTACACTGCGGCCCCCATCGCAGCCTCGGTGGTCACAGTGCTATGTGTGAGGGCGACTGACCGCCCAGGGCCGGGAGCTTGGGTGGACAGCATGTGTGCGTAATTCCTGGGATGGAGTGCTGCACTGGAAGGAACCGGGGAAACCAGCTGGTCACAGAGGGAAACGTGGGGCCGCCCAGGTCAGCTGGGCCCACTTGGGGCAGCTGCGTCCGGGCCTCAAAGTCCAAAGGCTTAAAACCTTCCAAGCTGGAAGGATAGAGGAACCGCCAGGGCCTGTGGGAAGGGGAAATGAGGAGCTGCTGTCATCCGGAGTGCCTGAGGGGGTCTGCTGGCTCCATCCGCCCCTGGGTATACAGAAGTCGCCAACTACAGAAACAGCCATCGCTTTGAGGCGTCTGGAGCTGTGGAAAGGACATTTCAATTGTTCATAAGTTCCTCAAAGTTGGTTTTAGACTAAGACAGCGTTAGAAAAAAACCAGCAGAAACAGTACTGTAACCACTAGTGTCCTGGATTACATGTGTGCGTTTGTCTGGGTTTGACTGATTCCTGTGCAGGCTCATCTCCTGACTACATACCTTTGGATGGGAGTACACGTGTCACCGTGTACGACTAGAGAGCAGAAGATAACTTACATTCTCTCCTTCCATCCTGCGGTCCCAGGGACTGAACTCAGGCGCCAGGCTTGGCAGCAAGCCCTCGGCCCTCTCAGCCACCTCCCAGCCTGAGTCTTGGCTTTGCTCAGTGGCTGCCGTAGGATGTCAAAACAGGCTCCCGGGCTGGCGTTGCCCCAGATGAGACCAGAGACCCCGCTGCACCTTTTGTGTTATATATTATATTGGTATACACAGTACATATATTCCAGAGTTTGTCTTAAATGTGGCGACCCATGTCTGATCCCAGTACCAGGAAGCTGAGGCAGAACTGTGAGCTTTGGCCCAGCCTGGGCTACACAGTGAAGTTAGCGTGAGATAGCTGGATTAACAGAGTTGGCCAAATTGTTTCTCCTGATTAATACAGGAAGAGATGAACTGGGAAGCCACGGAACTCCAGGCACCAGAGTACAAGAGTGAAGATCACATAATGAGGCTCAATTTTATTATTATTCCTCCTTTGATAAGAGTTATGAGTTTACAGTTGCACAAGGAAGCCTGGACCGCAGGCCAGCATGTCAGGGTGTTTAAGGCACAGATTGTTATTTTCTTTAGAAAAGCGTCTGAGGTCTGGGAGCATCATTTGCCCTGACTATTCTTTAGAAGTCGAGGGAGGTCTCAGGCATTCCTGTGTTTCTTCCCACATCTGTTGGCATTCCGAATTCCCTTCTTGAGAAATGCCAGCATTTGATGTCCCCATGCTGTCACAAAATCATTATGTCCTCACATAACCTCACTTCAAAGTCTGACATAACAGTGGACTACAAGTCCACAGGGAAGCAAGCGAGTGATGGATTCTTGACACATAAACTCTAACGTTGTTCTTCTCACTACTCTCTCCCCACCCCCCATGGGCACCCCTGTGTGTCAGACATCCTCCCCGCCCTACCACGAGCAGTCAGTCCATCCTTTGCCTCTCTGCTCTGGCTAACTTCACCCTCAGACGTGAAGCAGCTTCAAAAGCAGGGTGCAAGCCGTGTGTGGTGGTGCTCATCTAACTCTCAGCACTTAGCAGAAGTCCAAGTGTTCTCGGCTTCATAGTGAGTCCACAGCCAACCTGACCTACAGGAGACAAGCAAACTGAATGAATAAGGTCTGAACCACCACAGTCACGTCTGTGTCCGCTGGAACTTGCCTATGTCTAAATGGAATTTCCAAGATTCATTACTGAGTGAGAAAAACAAGTGCAGAAACTGTGAACATGGCAAAATCCTAAGTGTGTAAAAAATAAGGAAGCAGAAAATATGCACGTCACTCATCTGTGTGTGAACATGCTGGTAGGGGCCGTGGTGAGCCTCTTGACATGGTTGTCCGAACAGCTGCAGGCAGAAGAAGCCAGATCTCCGGCTTGAACTCAGTGGCCTCTGGCTGGGTCCCCAGCACACCTCCCCTTGTCCTCTGTAGGGCTTTTCCTGAGCATCGTGTGTGAGGTGGACAGATACTTTATTGCTGCTGTGACAAGATGCCTTAAGACAAGAAGGAACTTGAGGGAGGGCTTGTTTCAGCTCACAGTTTGAATGAACACAGTCCATCATGGTGAGGACATCCTGGTGGCAGGGCATGAGGTCACATGGTCTGCACAATCAGGAAGAAGGGAAAGATATCTTTTCTTTCAGTCAGTCCAGGACCACACCCCTTGGCATGATGGCACCTACATTCAGGGTGAGCCTTTCATCTCAGTTAAGCCAGTCTAGAAAGTCCCTCACAGATATGCCCAGAGGTGTTATTTCTGTGGTGATTCAAGATCCTCCTAAACTGATGATCAGTGTTGATCACCACATAGGGCAAACTGCTGCCTTAGGTAAACAATAAATGTAGGGGTTCAGATGGCGCACCCTCACAACAACTGTCCTCACTGTGGACTTTTCTCTAGTCAAATCCAACTCTGGAGTGGGAGATGTGGGGGTGAGGAGAGGATGGATCCCAAAGACGTCAGTGTAATAGAGGAAAGGGGGGAGAGAGAGAGAAACAGAAAGGGAGGGGAGAGAAGAGGAGACATAGAGAAATGGAGGCTGAGGTAGAAAGCAGAGAAACAGAAAGGGAGAGAGAGGGGTTCAAACAAAGGCAGTGCCCCTGCCCTCACAGAAAAGAGGTCCTGCTGGGCTGGTTTGAGTGAGAACGGCCCCCATAGGCCATCGAATGGTGTTTGAACACTGGTCCTGAGTTGGTTGCTCTTTGGGGAGGATGAGGAGGTGTGTCCTTGCTAGAGAAGGTGTGTCACTAGGGCGGGAGTTTCAAGAACCCTGTGTGTTCTCTCTGCATCTTGACTGAGGTTTGAGAGGTGAGAGGCAGCCATGTTTGCCGCCTGCTGCATGCTGACACCCTTATGGACCCTGTCAGCCCCCAATACACCTTCCTTCTGTAGATGGCCATGGTGTGTTATCACAGCCATACAGAATGGCCAGGGCCTCTGAAGTGAGTCACAGGGAATCTGGCAAAACTGCGAACTGGTTGTGGGGAGCTGCCACCTCAAATTTCCCGGCTTGCCCAGGCAGGGAGGGTGCAGGTGGGGGTCGGTGAAGAAGCGTGGGGAGTCTCCAGTCTGAGGATAGCACATCAGGCAAGGACTCCTCTGGACCTGGAGGAGCGAAGGGCTCCAAGGCCAGGATGCTATGGGAGGGAAGACCTCTGCCCCCTGCCCCCAATAAGAGTTCACGCTGAGAATTAGGCGACATAGTTTACATTTCTTTCTTTTTTTTAATTAAAAAAAAGGATTTTTTTTCTCATGTTTTGAGCAGGTTCACAATTTCGTGTTGTGCTCACGCAGGCAGGCACAGGCCACAGGAGCTTCTAGAACCTTCCATTTTCCTCCTCCAAGCAGAGAGTACTGACCCGAGCTGCTGACCCAGAAGATGAAATGAGAAGATAGATTGACTGGAAAGTTCATTCTGGCTTAATCCAGGTGGAATTTCATCAGAGCTCCTGGAGAGTTTTGACAGCAGGGTGACGGGGAGGGAGCTGAGGCGGGAGGAGATGTGCTTCCCCGGGCAGGCCGACCGGAGGGGGGAGGGGAGGGGGGAGAGCGGGGGAGGGGACGGGGGACCGCTGCTGCCAGCAGACCTAGCCTAGGATGAAGGGCAGGCTCCTATCTCTTTCGTTTGTGCCTTTAGACTCTTCTTCCCCAGGAAGTGATTAGCCAGCCAGACCTGCTGTCCTATCCAGGAGCGCGTTACCCAGCGGATGTAATTACCCACTCGCTCTGTTATTAGCCGGGTAAGAGACTGAGGCTCGCGCCCTGCTCCTGCGCTTCAAAGCTTACTCACACACCCGCATCCCCGATATTAAAGCACAATGAGACTTTTTTTTTTGAATTCAATTAAGCATTTGCCTACTGTGACTCTTTATTCATCGCAAATTGTCTCAGTAAATAATCTTCATCAAAAGTCAGAACCAATCCCCATTAGTTGTTTAGATTAATTAATGGGTCCCCCCGGAGCCACCCAAATGAATTCAATTTGAACGTCAACAACTTGCACTGGAGTTTCCCAGGCTGGCATTAAGACAATATCAAACCTGCAATAAGTCACATTTAAAATGTTAATTCGGGGAAGCTTTCCATTTACAGTATTTAATTAAATCTTTAAATAAACGGCGCGGGCTCAGGACCAGATGGTTCTGCATTTTCATTGTGGAGCGGAGCCTCGAAGTCACCGAGGGAAGTATATTGGAGGCGTAGCATAGATAAGCAGGATATATGGAGCAATAAAATCTAATCTGGTTTCCAGTGGGGAGATTTGGTGTATGTACACAACCCAGGCTCAAATTGTAAGTTAATTACATTAACCCCGGTGTACTGGGGATCTCGGCAGCCCGAGATGAAATTAGTCTTTTTCCTATCCTAAGATTCTTTTCAACTTCACTATATTAATTTTTAGCCAAATACTTACTCATAAGGAAAATTGAAGTTAATGTAACCAAAGATAAAGGAACGCAGCCTTAATATTCTGAAGGGATTACGGAGACCCGAGGAAACGCGCTGTGCAAATGTCACCGGCTTGGTATGGGTTTATGCAGCGGGGTAAGGGGAGAGATAAAGATGCCAAGATCTTACCCGGCCCCTCGCCCGCCCCGCCCACCGCCCCGCCCATCGTCCTGGCCAGCCAGGGTTCTTAAAGGACCTCACAGTTCCGTGAGGGGAGGTCCTTGGGGGTGCTGGGGAGCGACCCGGGTCCCAGAAGAAGTCAGGCAGCTAGCCCGGTGGATTCTTGAGACCCTCCCAAGAAGTGTGAGTTTTCAGAACTTAAACTCCCTGATCTGGAAACAGTTGCCATTTGGGCTCTGAGGGAAGAGGCTGGTCGCTTGCCAGTCCCCTTTTCGGGACACCCAGAAGGATGCTTTGTCTTCAGTCGTGTGGGGGTGTACCTCCTTGATGTACCTCACCAAGCCTCCATCCTGCAGGGTTACCACTAAGACTGACAAAACTTGCTGGGCTTTCTGCGTGCGCACTCGCTCTTGTGTGGTGTGTGTGTGAGAGACTCTCCACCTTGTATGTTGAGACACAATCTGTCTCCACCTCCCCGGTGTGCTGGGGTCACAAGTACACACCACACAGCTTTTTACACGGTTCTTGGCATCAGACTCAGGGCCTCACGCTGGTACAGCAAAGCGCTTTACCAGCTGAGCACAACTCTAGACCCTCAGTTCCCTCAATTAATCATGACCTTTCACCTAGGGCCCCACTTGACCTCTGACCCCAGCTCCATTCAGCTCTTACAGAGAAGATGAGGCAGGGAATGTGGCTCATGCTCCCAACACGAGGCAGAGGCTTGTGCCAGTCATGGGTTTTTCTGGTTGTCAGGTTTGTAAATGGAAAATCCCAGGAAGAGGAAGAAAATCCGGTGTTTCTAATGACTTCAGGTATGGCTGGGTCCAAGCCCTTGGCATTTCCCAAAGCCAGGGTTCCAGGCACCTCAGCTTGTGGGCCTGAAAGCCTGGACCCATGAGGGGAATGTAAAGGGCAAGCTCTGAGGATTTCCCTGAGGGGTCCCAGCGGCCTTCGAGCCCTGACTGCCTACAACAACCATTGGCTATGTGTATATGCTCAGTTCCAGCTTCCCAGAGATGTCTCTCCCAAAACTACCCACACCTTGTCTCAGGCTCTGCTGAGTGTACAGGAAGGGAGGCAAGTAAGAGAGAGAGAGGTGCCTGATCTCACTTGACTCAGGGAAGCCAAGAAAGGACAAAAAAAAGTTCTGTTGCAGGGTGCCAAACATATGTGTACCCTTCTGTTCTATCCCCTGGCCAATGCAGGGCTAGCCAATGTTGGGTATATGTGCATCCTTCTATTCTATCCCCTGGTCAATGCAGGACCAGTCAATGTCAGTTCCCTCTCTCTGTCTCCTGGGTATAGTCTTCCTCAAGTCTCTGGTCCTTGGGCAGGAGACATACGCTCTGTCTGTGGGTGTGGGATGGGCCCTGCTGCCTTGGCTTTGTGTATACGTGCACGTGTGTGCCATTAAAATGAGCTTGTTATGACATTTTCATGTGCATATGTCACTGTACCTTGTCTCTGTGTTACCTCCCTCACCTCCCCATCGTTGTTCCCCAGTCTCCTCCTCAAGCAGCACTTGCTCTCTCCACGGTGCACATGTGCAGATTCGCATATGGCACAGGATGTGACGCCTTGCCTTCCTTTCCCCATTGCCCTCTCGTTCCCCAGAGACCCCCCTTCTCTCATATCTCCTCGTCCCCCATGAGAGAGGCTCATCTTTGGGGTCTGGCTTATTTTGCTTGACACAGTGATCTCCGGTTCCATCCGCTTCTGATGAGATCTGGAAACCATTAGGGACCTCTGAACTATCTCATCTCAAGGTTCCTTCATAAACAAGGCACATCATATGTTCTGGGGTTGGGATGTGGACACCAGCGTGGGGAACCAGTTTTCAATCTTCTTGAGCATGCTTTCCCTCTAGAACTTTCTTTTTCTTTTTCCCTTTAGGGATGGGATAGGCTCAGACCATGCTCTAACCCCAAACTTTGCCTGGGACCCTGTTTGCAATTCTGTGTACCTTTGAGGCCAAATTTCTAATCAGTCTTTCTCTGTTTTCTTTGGAAATCCTGTTCCTGCAGGACCCTTGGCCTTGGTGGCATTTTCTAATATGGTTTCAAATGTATTAGAATGGAAAATCCACCAGGTTCAGCCTATGAACCCTTTTACCTGTGACAGGTACAAAGAAGGTGTGATCCTAGGTCCTCAGGCAGTTATTGAGCACCTAATGAATGCTGGGTCCATGGTCCATGACAGCCAGCCCTTGGGAAGAAGGTAGGACTTAGGCCCAAGATCGTGATGGAGAAGTCTGAGGTCAGTCCTCTGACTTCAAATGTGGGGTGTTACTGGGAACCTAATAGCCCTTTTCGGGGCTGCTCTGTGCTAGAACTGCCAGCTAGAAACCCACCCCAGGCTCCCCCAGAGAAGAAAAGATATTCCTTTCCCCTTTCCTTCCCTCCACACCCCGTGTCTCTTCCCCTTCCTTCCTTCCACGCCAGCTCCAAATCTCAACTATCCTCCGAAGCCTAGAACTTACAAGGCAGAGAATGACCTTGAATTTTGGATCCTCTGACACTAGGATTACAGGTGGGTACTACCATGCCAAGTTCATTCAGTGCTGGGATGGAACCCAGGGCCTCCCTAGGCAAGCTCTTGACCAACTGAGCCACTCCCTACCCTGCCCCCCCCCTGACCTGAGACAATGTACCATGTTTCTATCAGGCTGTCCTGTTGTTGGGGACCAGAATGAGCTGTTTTCTTTCACATGCGGTCCCAGCGGATCCAGACCCTGCACTGAGCTTCCTGAAGTTGGGGATCCCACTCTGGGATTTCTCAGCTGGAGGAGAGTCCCCGGTCTCAGTCAGTCCTCCCTTCATACAGCTTCAGGAAGGGTCCTCTCAAACCTCCACCTCTTCCCCATCCCCACCCTACACTGCTGCTCAAGATGACATCATCTCTGTTCTCAAATCCAGGCCAAGGCCTGGAGAGTCGCCCCAGCCACCCTAGCTGCTGTTGCATGAAATCTCCAAGCTCTTTAGGGGCACACTGTAGAGTCAGCGTGGGGAAGGCTGCTTCTCCCAAGCCTTGCACACCTGTGCCTCTCTCTGCCCTTTATTTGGGGACCTTGAGGCTCTTGCCAAAAGCTGAGCCGAAGCCCAGTGCTCCCAGAGAATTGGGGAGGGGTGGCGCTGGCCACCAATGCTCTTCCCTGTCACTGTCCCACTGTAAACAGCCTTTAGAATCAGGAACCGATATCTGGGCTCAGTGTGGTTGCCTCTGGGGGCCGAAGCAAGCAGGTCTCTATGAATTAGGGCCAGACTGGTCTGTGTAGTGAGTTCCAGGCCAACCAGGGCTGCAGAGTAAGGCCTTGTCTCAAAAAATGTTATTTCTGCCCCCCTCCCCACATACTTTGTCCAGAAGCTGTGAGGAAATACTTTGTCTCTGGAGTGTGAATCTAACTGTCAACACTTTGTCCCCCCACCCCCAGCGCACCCCTTTATCACTTTAGAACTCAGCTGAGCTTACTCCCAGCAGGAAGAGTGCCAGCTTTTTTGGAGGAGTCTGAGGTCTGGATCTGCCTAGGATCTTGTTCTGGAGAGCAAGGACTAACGCAAAAATGCCTTGCAGTCTGCAAATGATGGGGCGCAGCCATCCGGTCCAGTCTGTCCCACCCTCTGTGGCTCTTTGGGAATGACCTAGAGATGTCCTGTTTCTCCAGGGCTGTGTGTTTCATCTCCCCAGTCATCTACCTGGGTGCTTCTGGCCCAGACCCTCTGCATGAGCCTCCGTGTGTGAGCGTGCCCCTTCTCTGCCATGTGGGGAGGATGACAGCACTGGGCCGCAGCCTGCTCGGCTCCTGATTCCTGGACTCACCTTGGCCATGGGACGAGCATGTGACTATGGTTATCTGGGACAAGGGGAGGTTCCAAAGCCAAGGGGATGTCCTGAGGGTCTGCCACTCTTTAACACATCTGGAAAGCATCAGCAGAGAGAGAACTCCATGAAATAAGAACCACATCCGTGGTCCTTACACAGAGGCCAAGTTCTTCTGTCCTGAAGGGACTTAGGCTCCTTCTCCCGAGTTGTCAGTTATTAAAGGAACTAGCCATGCAGGGGAGGGGTTCAGCAAAGTGGAAGGTGCACCAGGGGTCTCTGGCACCCAGGGGTGTCACTCAGCATCGGGCACTGAGTGCCAGGTAAGCAGGTCCACAGGGCACTGCTGAAGGGTACTCGGTAGTGGGAAGTAGCCATAGAGGAGCTGGCTCAGAGAACCAGAGGGCAGGAAGGAGCCTGCGTCTGTCCCTGCTCCACACTGCTCACCCTTGTAAGGGGTGATCAAGGTTGGCTCTGCCCGGGAAGGGCCCACGGGTGCCAGGCAGCATGCTTCCAGGGCTGAGGAAGTGAGCAGCCTCTGTAGCTTGCAGAGGTAAACTCAGGATGTGTCTTCACTAGAGAGCTGGGCACTTCTGGGCCCCACAGCATGCAGCTCAGCTCTGCCTTAGGGTAGACCTCCGAAGCAGTCACACAGAGACCCTTCTGGGGGCCACAGCCTGGAGCCCATCGGCTGTGACTGTGAGAAAGGCCATGTTCTCCACTATCTGAGCCCTGTTTCTCTATACCCTTGGCCTTGTATTTCTCTCTTTTTCCTGAATCAATCAGTTTGGCCTTGGAGAGCCTACTGTCTGACTTCATTTGTTCAAGAAATATCCATAGACACCATTGCCCCCACCCCCAGCCCACTCAGGCAGGCACACATGCTGCCTGCACCTTGTTGAGTCTGTCCCCAGCAAGACACAACTCGTTATTCCCTATAGCAGCCTCTTCTAGCTATCCTGTGGGATACCTCTTCAATCTGCTCACATCTCCTGTGACTTCAAGTGCAGACCCCAAGAAGGTAGACCTGGACCCAGCCGACAGGGCTCTAGCTTGGGCAGCATGAATAGACTACGGGGACTGTGTGACCCTCTATTCCCTCCCTCAGGGAAGAGAGACCTTACACGGATGTGATTTGGGTTCATGTAACAGTGCAGCAGGTAGGAAAGAGAAAAAATTATCACAGTCCATGCAGCTAAGCTGGGTGTGGTAGCACATGACTGTAAGCCCAGCATTAGGGAGACTGAGGCAGGAGGATCACTGTGAGTTCAAGGCCAGCCTAAACTATAGAGTGAGACACTGTCTCAAACAAACAAACAAACAATCAGAAACAAGACAAAAAAAAAACCCCACCACAAACAAAAGATAGCTAAGTTAATTTTCTCCAGGGCTTGGTGAATGCTCAGGCAAATCTCTGCCACGGAACCATGTCCTAAGCCTCCAAATTCTTGCTTGGCAGTAGTGGTTCTCAACCTGTAGGTTTCCCTTTGGCAAACCTCTATCTCCCCTGCCCCAACAAAATTACATTACATTATGATTCATAACAGTAACAAAATTACAGTTATGAAGTAGCAACAAAGATAATTTTATGGTGGAGGGTAGGGTCACCAGGACGTGAGGTCCTGTATTAGAGGGTGGCAGCATCAGGAAGGCTGAGAGCTGCTGCTCTGAAGAACGAGAGGGTAAGATGCTTCAGCTCTTGTTGGTGACTCATCCTGAATTCTGCAGGTGGCAGGCCTGCAGTGTGCTCTGTGGCCCTGGGGTTGGCGGAGAGGTTCCCCACCTCCCAGTCAGACACTACGACTGGTGACCCTCAGTTCTGTCAAACTTAATGATTAAGTCATGCTAAGGGTGTTTCCCCAATCCCAGTGACTCATTCTTACCCTCTGCGTCCTCTGGAGGGGAGGACCCTTGGAATCAGTCCAGGGAGGTCTGGTACCCAGAGGGAAGCTGAGGCTGTCTTCTTTGGAGTCAGCAGGCTAGGGGCTGAATGAAGCTTCTTCATTTGCCAGCAGTGGGCTCTCAGCCAAGTCTGTCCGTGGAGCTGTCTCCTGTGTCTTGGTGACACCGCGGCCATCTCACAGGCTTCCGATAAGCTGAGGAGGGTAGAAGCTCTGGGGAGCTTAGTGGGGCTGGGTGGGTACCAGCATCTCCCCCAGGTGGCACCTGACACTCATTGACCTCAGTGATGGGTTCTCAGAAGTAGCGGAGGGGGAAGAGATGCTGGAGGAGCTAGCCTGTCGAGTACCCACCCAGATGCTGGTACCAAGGTCCTTAACATCACAAGAGACTCGAGGAGGGTGACAGAGGGCAGATGTGGACCAAATCCTGGGGGTGCCCATACCCCTGGACTGTCCAGGTGTGGGAGTTCCTCACTTCAGGAGTGACGTCTGTGAGGGACGGCCTTCTTGACGTATGGGTACCCTCACTCCGGTCACCTGTTCCACCTCTGACTAATGACCGACCTGACATCTTTCAGCGGCTGACCTTGCTGCTTCTGGTAATGTAAATATCCTTCAGTGTCAGACATAATAAGTGTCACTATGAGATGAGCAAGCGGGGCTTAAGCTGAGTGCAGATTAATGGGGTTTTAATATTTCTAATTTAATCAGTCCTTTCTGTCGCACTGTGGGCAACATGATGTAGCAGCTAATTATTTTTTTTTAAGCTGTGATGGGGATCTTTCCTAATCAATTTCATATTTAACGTGAATGAAGGGAGGGTAGTGATAAATGAGAGAATAAATCTTACTAAATAGACACAAGAGAGATCCGTTAAAAAAGAAGGCGAGATGATATTTCTCCTCCTTCCATAGCAAATCCCCCAGAGACAGGGTGGGGAGACGCTGCTTCCCGGTCCTCTCATTCTGAGAAAAGAAAGTAAAGCTTTCGGGGAATGTGTTAGCTGGGAGCGTGCACGCCTGTTTTCACGATGGAACAGCGGGAGATGCTGATGAATGCTTTCACCTGCTGCAGGCAGCGGGCATTTGTGCCTGTTACAGTGGATACCCCGAGCATCCTGCATCCCACCGCCACGACGTTCATTAGCAGGTCTCCCTGGGCACCCAGGCTCATAACCCCTGCCTGTTTTCCCTGGATCCTAAAGGAACCTAGAAAACATTAATTGATAAAGGAAATGGCAAGATGGTTCAGGGAAACAGTGCTTAATGGCCTTGCAAAGGACCTAGGTTCTGTTTGCAGCACTCGCCTCAGCAGCTCATGCCACCTATAATTCCAGTTTTGGGGGATGGACGCCCTCTTTTGGCCTCTGAAGGCGTTGCACTTGTGTGCATATATACCCCAACACAAATGCATACATGAATGGATAAAGAAAAATGGATTTATTTGCAATGTAACAAACCAGGGAATGGAAGACTCCCAGCTTCTCTCTGCTTACTGTATAGCGGTGTCACAGCTTTAAAAACGTGACTGTGCAAAAGCCGGAAGACAAGCAGATGCTAACTCAACGTGGAGGGAAGCTGTCCATCCACACAAATTCCTCCACTGGCTGATGCTGGGGCCTCACCTTTCTCCTCGCCAGCACGAAATTCCTGGGGAAGCAATAGTTCTTGGGGGTTTCTTGCTTTAATGGCGTGACAGTTGAAGAGAGGGACTCCTGTGCCCACCCAGGCTTCCACACGTGGTCACTGCTGAATGACCACTGCCTTGTGGCTTCCTGGTAGCACATACAGAGCTGAGAATCACACTGACAGCCATGCCAGGTCGACATTCAAGCGCCAGCGCTGCCCTTGACCATGTGACCTTGTGCTCTGTCCTAGTTGATTTTACTCTAACTCAGCGTATAGTCACCTGAGAAGGGGGTCCCCATAGAGGGGTTGCTCAGATCGGACTGGCCTATGGGCTTATCTGAGGGGGTTGTCTTGATTGCTCATTGGTGTTAAAAGGTCCAGCCACTGTGGGTGGCACCATACCTTGGGCAGGTGAGCCTGAACTGTATAAGAAAGCTGGCTAAGCAGGCTTAGGTCAAGCCAGCTGGCTCTCTTCCTCCATGTGGTTTCTGCTTCAAGATCCTGCTTGAGTTCTTGCCTTGACTTCCAGCGACCCGGAAGTGAAAATCACATAAACCCTTCCCTCCCCTAACTTACTTTTGGTTGGAATATCTTGTTACAACTTGAACAAACCAGTTTTCTTATTTTTTAAATGGACACAAAGATGCCCCTTGAGGCACTTCGAGGGCCCCTTGGGTGAACACACACAGCAGTTTCTGACATACATGTGTCCCCAGATCCAACTTTATTTTCATGACACTAGAGAGTTAGCTTTGAGGCTGGGGTCCCCAGGAGCAGACTCTGACCTGGAGGTTTTTTTTAAAGGGGGGTGGGGAACAGAGCAGTGGCACAGGGACCTATGAGTTGGAGGCCACACAGGAGATGGCCTGAGGCCAAATCTGTGGTTGACTGCCCTGGGCCAGGTAGACTTCAGAAAGAACAGCCCGCACTTGAGAATGTCACAGCTGGGGCTTCAGGGTGGGATCTGGAACTCACCATCACCCATGGGTCAGGGAGACAGAATTCTCAGGTGCTTCTGCTCCCTCTGCCAGCTGGTCTCCACAGTCTGAGAGCAACCCTCCAAGTGGCCAGGTGACCAGAGCATCATCTGTGGACTGCACACAAAAGTGAAGGAGAGAGCCCGATGCCCCAACAAGTTCTGAGTGTTGTGGCCTCTCTACAGGGAAGCTCAGAGGACAGGCTGCCAGACCCCTTGCTTCAGAGGGGCCTCACACAGGCATTTCTCATGGAGAGCAAGGTCCCACGGGAGCTAATGTGTACATGTGTCCACCTACCTTTCCACACATCCACCCATCCATCCCCACACCTTTCCCTCCTGCTATCCATTCATCCGTCTATTCACCCTCCGTCCTTCCCTCCCTCCCTTCCTCTCTTCCCTCCCCCCTTCCTGCCTACCTTCCTTTATGGAACCAGTTGTTTAGCCAGGTTCTTTCCTGGGCACGAGGCATCGTGGACAGGAAGTTAAAGAGACCGTTTTCAGTTAAAGAACTGACATTCTTTTAGAGGGAAAACACCTGCAAATACGGAGTGTCTTGAAAGCGACAGTTTTTCATGCAGAAAAATAAAGCGGAAGAGGAGGAGAGGGCGCTGGGGCCAGGGCTGAGCGCCTGCTCAGTGGGTACCTGGAGAGCCTGGCAGCTGGGCTCCCTCACAGACAAGGACACCAGGGCTATGGCATGGCGTTCTGTGGAAGCACAACCAGGGAGACGGGATGGAAGACTCCAAGTGTCAGGCTGGGGTGTGCCTGGCCTGCGACAGGACGCTGAGGCGCTAAGAGCAGTAAGATAACTGAAGGTGGAATCGTGGAGGGGACAGCAGTGATAGGCCCGCCCAGGAGGGGCGTGGCTTATTGATGGACTGGCCCAGAAAGCCATGGCTTAGTGGCTAGGCCTAGAGGAGGTGTGGCTTAGTGCTGGAACACAGGGGCTGGAGACACATCTCAGAGAGCCTGCCAGGAAGTGCCAGGCCATGAGGTCCATCCCCAGCACCAGTTTGTTAGTTTAAAAAAATTGTAAAAAAGAATTTTAAATCATTGTATGTATGTATGTATTTATTAGTGTGTTTACAATGTTCTGCCTGCATGTACACTTGTATGCCAGAAGAGGGCACCAGACCTCATTATAGATGGTTGTGAGCTACCATGTGGGTTGCCTGGAATTGAACTCAGGGCCCCCAGAAGAGGAGCCAGCGCTCTTAACCTCTGAGCCATCTTCCCAGTCCCCCCCCCCAAATTTATTATTGTGTATACGTGTGTCTGCATGTATGTGTGTGCACAAACATGGATGCTTGAGAGAGCCAGAAGAGAATGCTGTCTTCCCCTGGAGCTGGAGTTACAGAGTTGTGAGCTGCCTGGTGTGGGTGCTGGAACTGAACCCTGTCCTTTGGAGGAGCAGCAGATGCTCTGAACTGCTGAGCTCCAGGGATTTTGTTTGCTTGTTTGTTTAATGACAGCTTCCTTGTTGAGAACAGTTTCGAGGAAGCCTGGGTGGGTGCAGGGCACTGGTGTCAGGCTCCCGGAAAGGCTCTGGTGCTGGCCTCACTGGGTGCCTGAGGTAGGAGGGGTAGGTCCTGACAGGGTCTCGGGGGTGTGTGTCAGCCTCTGCTCTCAGTGGGTGTGGGATACTGGAGACACGGGGGCCCTGTTGGTGGGTCCAAGGCTTTGGCCAGAGCCCTTAGAGGCAGGAGCGGCTGTTGATGAGATGTGGTATCTTCAGCAGGAGGGAAAGGACTGAGACTGTGGGGAAGAGCGGCTGAGATTCGGAACCGCACCGTCGACAGGAGGGCACTCAGCCCTGCACGCTGGACTGGCCGGATGCCTTGGCGGGGAGAGTAACTTAGGCCGTTATTTAAGCAGGATCATTCTTACTTCAGGGTTTAGCTCTTCTCACTCAGTGTCACGTCCGCCTCCCGCCCCGCCCCACCCCGGAATGCAAATGGAGCCCACTGCAATAGAGGCCCAATGGGGTCCAATGCTCAGTGGGGTGCTAAGGCCCCCCTTTCTCCTTCCTCACTGGGAGTGCTTGGATTAGTGTCTTCGTTCGGGTTTCTATTACTGTGAAGGGACACTGTGACCACGGCAGCTCAGATAAAGGAAAGCATTTATCTGGGGCTGGCTTACAGTTCAGAGGATTAGTCCATTGTCATCATGGCGGGAAGCATGGTGGCATGCAGGCAGACGTGGTGCTGGTGAGGTAGCTGAGAGTTTTATATCGGCATCAGCAGGCAGCAGGAAGGGAAAGTGACATCGGACCTGGTTGGAGCTTCTGAAACCTCAAAGCCCACCCCCAGTGACACACCTCCTCCAATGAGGCCACACCCCTAACTCTTCCAAGCAATGCCACTCCCTGTGAGCCTGTGGGGGCCATTTTCCTTCAAATCACTACAACCAGCAAAGGGACAGCTCCAAACCACTCCAGGCTGCTTTTCTATCTGAAATCCGAATTGTACATAAACACTGTCCCGTCTCTCAATCCCTTTGATCAGGAGATCATTGAGCACCCTCAACGGGATTCCCCCTGAAGTCCTGGTCCCTTGAGTGAATACTAAGGCTGAGTTCTAAAGCCTTCCTTGCAGAGGAGGAATTTTCAGGGTGGGAGTTAGAAACGTTTGGGTGAACACTTGGGTGTGCCTTGGTGCCTGGTTTAGGGGTAATGGCATTTTCTCCACAGGTGGCTGCAGTAAGGATACATCTTTGCCAAGTTCCATGTTTATGGAGAAAGGACCTAGACACCTGCTTCTCACGATGCTGTCCTTTGTCTGGCCTTAGATCCTAGGGGCCACACCTAGCTTGGCAGGCTCACTAATACTCGAGCTTGGCCCATATCTGTGACGTTTGAGAGTGCTCACTTCAATTTCTGTGCCACAAACTTGGGAGTTCTGGTGATAGTACACCCCCCCACCGAAAACACCCTGCAGGAGCGGGCGCCCCTGCGGAGCTGGGTGCCTAGGAAACCTGCAAGTCTCCTGCAGGGGGCGCTGGACGAGTTCTTCGTGCCAGGAATTTAGAATCGGCCCAAAGCAATAAAGTTCTGGCCTCATCTCTGTGAAATTATTTTGAGGGAGGGGGCAGTGTTTAATTATGCACAGAGGGACTGTCCGTGAACGTATTGGAGCCCTAGTCACTCAGCATATTTCAGAGTAATTGCTCCTTCCTGGTGGTGGAGGTGACCCGGGGGACCGTGGCTAATTTGAATATCAAGTTCGATAAGAATGTAATTAGGAAGGGAATGTACAAAACCCGGCAATTCGCTTCTGAGTCGGATAAGCTGCGCCCACGGCTTTCTGCTGCGCCCTCAGCTCCCTGCTGGTCCTTGCTCGGGATGCACATGCCTTGGGGGGTTGGGGGGGGCGGCGGATGGCTCTCAGAAGGAAATCCGAGGACTGTCCTCAAGGCTGGCCGTCACTCAGGCACCTGTTCCAGAGGTGGCCTGGCCTGGCAGGCCCATGATCCTCAGTGCCCGAGGCTTCGTGGCCACCCCCGCAAGCTGGTCCTGGACCTCAGCTGGGGCATGACTGAAGACGGTCTTCACTTGCCGTTGTTCGGGCTCGAAGCCCAGAGCCTGTGACCCTACTACACTTGACCAAGGTCAGCCCAGAAGTGCATCTGGCAATGGAAGGGAGAACAGAGCTGAGAGATGGAGCGGCTCGTGAGCACACAGTTGTCAAGGGTGGGGCCGGCCCTGGGACACAGAACTGTTTTCGTGTGGAAACCAACCATGTGTTCCTCTTTAACACCGGTGAGCTAAAGTGGCTTTCAGCCCTTTATCTCGAAGGGGCCCCTCCAGCTGCTGTGTTGGGGAGCACTGCCCATAGGGAGCACTAACCATGGGGCGCACTGCCCATTGGAGAGCACTTCCCCCTACCCGTATGGGAGCACTACCTGTCATGGTGGACTGTTTCCTTTCCAACTGTGAGCCAAAGAAAGCCCTTCTACCTTTAACTTGACTCTTTCGGGTATTTTATCAGGGAGACAAAAAAATCACGCCATTGAGACTCACCTCAGTGTTGTTCTCACTATCCCCTCACTGGAAACTTTCTCTGAAGTAATCACACGAGCATTCAAGCGTGAGCCCCAAGGCAGAGAGCGGGGGCTGGTGACGGGGAGGCTTATGTGTCAGCAATGCCAAGCAGGCGCTCTGTCCCCCCAAAACTCCTGGGACGTACCTGAGCCCACGCTTCTCTTTAACTCCTGCCCTGGGACTCAGATGTCACCGTCCCCCTCCCCCCAGCACGCTCATGTCCTGCTTCTCTCCCACTCTGAGTCCTACAGCTGCTTCCCAGGGTCACATGTGGTTTCCCCTCCCTCACTCTGGGCTCTCCAACTCTCTCAGCCGTGGGCCTCCACCGTATGATGACATCCATCAAGGTCTGTCTTTGTCTGCCATCTTTCAGCGAGGTCAGGGGCAGGAAAGATTTATTCTCCAGCCAGCGTGATTTACGCCACCGCCCTGGCAGGCAGGGACTCTGCAGTCGCTTTGGGTTTCCAGGGACCATTTTTTTTCTCCCTGCAGCGCCTGAAATCCTCACCATGGTGATGAGGTCCCCCCGGGCCAGCTCCCCTCCTGGCTCAGCTGACGTGACTCTCCATCATCTCCTCCGTCTAAACCTTCACCTCTGCCTGAAACGCCCCGAGTCCAGTTTCTCCTTGGTAGAGCTTTTGTGCTTCCATTTCCATGCTGAAGCGTTAGCTGAATGCTAAACCCTGATAAGATGGCCTGACTGGGACTGGGTGCTTCTGTGAGCTGTCAACATAGCGTGTGGCCTCAGGCCAGGCCAGGCTAGTTTCCCTCCTCACCCGTGACCTCTGGCTCCATGGTCTGTGATGCCTGGACACTGCAGACAAATTCACGGTTAACATGCTTCAGTCACATCCCAGCCCGTGAGGGTGCTCCATGAAATGCCTGTAGTCTCTGTCAGTGCATGGCCGCTGTTTTAGCACCCGGAGGCATCTCACATCATCATCTTCAAACCATCGTCTGGTTTTAGTTAGCTTTATCTATCAATGTGCATGCGTTTGAGTGAGGGTCTGGCACATGTGTGCTGGGCACCCACAGAGACAGGAAGAAAGCACACCATCCCCTGGATCTGGAGTTACGGGTGTCTGCGAGCTGCCACGTGGGGTTGCTAGGGTCTGAACTCTAGCCCTCTGAGTGGCCAGTGCTGTTTACTGCTGAGCCAGCTCTCCAGTCCCATGTCCTATGGTGGTGATGTGGGTCCTTCTCTGAGGAGTCACCTTGCTGTCTTCCACAGCGGCTGTGCCGTGATATATCTCACCTGTAGCATGGGTGCTCCTGTGTGTCCACACTGCCCACCTACTGGGTGTCTAGAAGACCATGCCATGAGCTTGCATCTCACTTCAGCTTTGTTTTGCATTTCCCAAGGACTTTATGATCTGGGGCTTAGGTTACTGATTTGAGCTTCCCCCATGTATGTCTGTGTGGTATGTGAGTGTGTGTGTATTCACGCTCATGTGTGTAGGAAGGCACACCATTGGAATGCCTCAGACTGGCCTCAGACATCTTCCCTGATCCTCTCCACTGTGACCCTGGAGCTCTCTGGTTATACTAGTCGATCTCTCTAGATCTCAACCTCTGCTTCTCCAGGCTGGGATTACAGGCAGCCTCCAAGTTGACCCAAACTTTACACAGATTCTGGGTTTTTTTTGCAAAGAGCACTTTACTGGCTGAGTCATCTCCCTAACCCAAAGCCTTTTCTCAACATATGCAATTTTTTTCTTCTTATTTTTTGGGGGTGTGGGGAGTATTGAAACAGAGTTTTTTGGGTTGTCCTAGAACTCACTCTGTGGGTCAGGCTGACCTTGAACTGAAAGATCCACCTGCCTTTGCCTCCCAAGCGCTGAGACAAAGGTGTGCGCCACCATGCCTGGCTCAATGTGTCTATCTTAACGCCGAACTCTTTTCAGCCGAGTTGCTGTGCCCACACATTTCATGCATTGTACTTCAATTCTAATTCAGCTCAATGCCATAGTTTCCCTTGAGGCATCATCTTGAGTCCACGGCTTATTTGGAAGTGTTGTTTTGTTTCCAAGCACTTGGAGAGTGCCTTGTTATCGCCTGTCAGTCATTTCCCATGAGTCCATTCTGCGTGTCTGTCTAATTTCTTTTGCTGTGATAAAACTCCCCAACAAAAGCATCTTAGGGGAGACTTATTTTAGCTTACAATTGCAGGCCATAGTCCTCTACCCTTACAAGGAAGTCACAGAAGCAGGCAGAATGGTCACGTGACATCAGCAGCCAAGAGCAGAGAACAGTGAATTTGTGCATGCTTGTTTGCTTTCAGCTGGCTTCCCCCACTCTCAAACAGCTCAGGATTCCTTGCCTAGGGAATGGCACTGCCCGCAGTGAGCAGGTCTTCCTGCTCCACTGTGGTAATGCCATCATGTTATGTCTAGTTGACAACTAAAGCCATCATGGTGTGACTGGAATTCTTTTCTGGGTGTTGAGGGTTGTCTTGTAACCCTTGGAAAATGTTCTTTGAGTACTTAAAAAAATGTGTGTTTGGAACTGGAGAGACGGCTTAGCAGTTGAGAGTGCTTGCTGTGCTTCAAGAGAACTAAAGTGTGGGTCCCAGCACCCATGTCAGGGTGCTCACAGCCACCTGTGACTCCAGCTCCAGGAGATCTGATGCCCTCTTCTGGTTAATGTGGGCACCTGCACTCATGTGCACATCCACACACAGAGGCACACAGACACATGTACATAATTTAAGATAATAAGATAAATATTTTAAAAATATATAGGGTTGAGTGTGTGAGGAAGACACCTGATACCAATCTCTGGCCTTCACCTGCACTTGAACACACACACACACACACACACACACACACACACACACACAGTCTTTGATATTTAGATCTGTCAACCTGTATACTCCAGGATGGCTTCTTTCCAAGATGCTCAGTTTGACTGGGCAGCAAAGGCTATTTTACAGATCAATCCCCTGGGTGGGGAGTGCCTGTCCTGTGTGTGCTAAGCCCGAACCCAGTCAGGTGAGTATGGTGACCCAGGGGCTGAGCAAGCATGAGAGGCCTTGTCACATTCTAGCAGCAGCCAAGGCGAAAGCCGAGGTTTGGGAATCTCTGCAGGCAGGGAAGAGTAGGGTAGCCCCACTGCAGCCAAAGCTGAAGCAGTTGGGGAGCCTTCCTCCTTGAATGCTGGAGCCTGGGCTGCCCCAAGGGAGACTGTAGACATTCCCAGTTGACTCCAGAAAGCTGGATCCTGGTTGTGGGGGCTGCACTGGCTTCTGGAACCAAGATGCCTTCAACTAGGGTACCAGTTCTGAGCCAGACACCTTGAAATGTCTCAATCTTACCGCCTTTCCCTTCCTTGGGGCCCACAATAATTCCATTTCTGTTACTGGAGGCTGAGCTAATACCTTGCCCTCAAATGGTTAGCAAGTCTCATCTTGCAGTAGGCACTGATAAAATACAGTCCCTTCTGGCAAAACTCCAACTGGGGGAAGGAAATGCCCATGAAAAGGTGCTAAAGGAAGTGTGGGGGTTCTGGGGTGCTTAGTATGTACAAGGTCCTGGGCCTCCCTTGGCCTCTCTCCTCACAAACACAGGTAGGATGCACATTGAATGCGATGGGACAGACCACACGGGGAGATAGCACAGTCAGGTAAGCAAGGGGACCTAAGTTTGAACCCCCAGATCCAGGTGCTGTGGCTGTTGCTTATAATTCCAGCAGGGGGGAGGCAGATGCAGGCACATGGCTGGCCTGAGGACAACCTAACCTGGCCAGTGTGCACCCAGGCCAGTGACAGACCCTGTCTCAAAAAATAAGGTGGGGCTGGAGAGACAGATCACAGTGTTAATGACACTCGCTGCTCTGGCAGAAGACCTGAGTTCAGTTCCCAGCACCCATACCAGGCCTCCACATATGCACACACACACACACACACACACAGACGCATTCATGCATGTAAGCACGCAGGCACGCATGCACACATGTACTCATGTACTCACTCACAGGAATTGAGTCCAGGAAAGGATGACAGGATGTGTTGAAGGGGCAAGACGTGTTCACTGGAAATGGCAGGGAGACTTGTCCAACCATACAGAGAGTGACAGTCTCACCAGACAGGACACAGACAGGTCTAGCCTGTGCTCAAGCAAGACAGGGAGCCCACAGCTCAGCTGTGGGAGGGGAGAGCCATCTCAGCCAGTGCATCTGGGTCCCGAGGGGCAGAGGAGCGCCCCAGGAAATGTCAGGCTGAGCCCTTGTCTCTTGTGTGTGGGGGAACCTGTCCCACCTCCCAGCACTCCAATTCTCTCTTGTAGGATGGCAGCTGTTTCCAGAGCCTGCCCCAGGAACCCCTTTCCCTTGTGGGTGTCCCGGGTCTTCTTTGTTGATGGCTGCTCCTGATCCTGAGGTTTGCGTCTCTTCGTATAGGGGGGTGAGGCCAGGTCTACACTGCACAGCCTGGCAGGGCAGCCCCCTCTCAGTAACCATCGCCAGCAGGTCACCCCCAACAGGGCCTTGTGACAGACTCTGAGAGCCCTGGCTGCCTGTAGCTAGCTACTCAGCCAGCCGAGCAGGTTGCCATGGCAACAAGCCTCCCCATCACTATGCCAGCAACTTCTCAAGACTGCTTGGAAACCCCAGGGCTCCCGAGCAGGATGAGCAGTGAGGAGAGGAACTGGGGATGAGGGAGGGGTCAGAGGTCATTGCAAACCGCTGTGTGTTGTACAAGTTTCATTCTGATCCTGCCGTGAGGATTATTTACTTGGTTGGCTGAGGAGCAGTGGGGAGTGTTCTGGACCCCAGTCTGTAAGTGCCCCAGAGAGAGACTCCTCAAGCTTGGAGGAGTTGGGGGAGAGGCTGGGAACCTGTCTTTGGGCTTGTAGATGTGTACCTGCCGGGTTGGAATTTAACTGCTACTGTGAGAGGCCAGGGGCTCTGGAGAGCTCCTTCTTCATGAATGGGTTGAGGTCATCATGGATGCTGGTGAAAGTCCTCATGCTCTCATGTCCCCTTCCCCTTCTGCCATGCAGAACAACTCCATCCGGAGGCTGGCACCCAGCCCATTGGATTTCCCAGCCTCCAAAACCCTGGGCCAAATCAACACCTGTTGTGTATGGCTCGCTCAGCCTGGGGTATTTTGTTATTGCAGCAGACTCAGAATATGGACCTCAGGCATGGCTCAGGGTGTGGGCATTCAACACAGTTGGGGTCACTATTGCTTAAGGGAGCCTAGAGTCTGGCATGGCATAGCCAGGAGATCGACTGGAAAGCTTGCTGAGGATGGGCTGCCCACGCATTTTAGTTTTAAAAGAGATTTATTTCTATTATTTTTAACTGTATGTGCGTGTGTGTGTGTGCGTGTGTGCGTGTGTGTGTGTGTGTGTGTGTGTGTGTGTACTTGAGTGTGGGTAACCGAGGAGGCCAGAGATGTCAGATCCCTCCGGAACGGGAGTAACAGGTGGTTGTGAGATGCCCACCATGGGTTCTGGGAGCCGCATTCTGGTCCTCCTGAAGAGCAGTGCACACTCTTACCAACTGAGCCACCTCTGCAGACACGTGAGTGTGTGTGCACTTTAGAAGTCAAGGAGGAAGCAGGATGGGGCTTGAGCATGGGCATCACAGCAGGAGGACCCTAAGGAGGCGGGGTGACGTGGCCTGACACAGGCAGCTGGAGCCAGGCAGCCAGATGGGACACTGGGAACCACATCTCAGCGGGGAGGGCTGCCTGGGGAGGCTGGAGACTGGGCAGGGGACCAGGCCCCTGAGCCAGCGGGACAGGCTCTACCACAAGCTAGCCAGAGTGTGTGCTGTGTACCCAAACAGCGGACTGGATCTCAGAGGCAGCAGGTGCAAGCTTCTGTCTCAGCTCCGCATAGCAGGAGCTGTGTTCAAGGTCAAACCCTTCGGCCTCCCCGGTCCTCCCCAGTCCCCCAAAGCCCGGAGCTCTCCTGACTGGAAGAACCATTTCTGAAAGCCTTTCCTCCCACCTCACCCTGGGAAACCTCTCAGAACAATAAACTGAATTGTTTAAATTTAATTTGTTAGACGTCTGATGTTTCATTTGAAAATACCTAATGAATAATTAACATTTGAGAAATAATAAAATTTAGCACCTATTAACTTGAGCTTAAATAATAAACAGCATAATTGCTTAATTTGATGTCTATTTAAAAAATAAAATAAAACAGGAAGGCGCCCTCAGAGCCATTACAGACTGAGTGGTGTCAGGTAAGGCGAGCTCTTCTTTCTGCCAGCGGGAAGGGCAGTCTGGCGTCCTGTGTGGTACGTGTCCCATGGAGAGGGGACCACGGAGTCCTCACCGCCTCCCCTCGGAGGCCCCGGAGGGCTTTGGCTCACAGGAGGCTGGTGTGTTTAGTGTCACCAGGTCATAAAGTCCTTGAGGGAGGTGGCTGCTGAGGAGCAACACTGGACAGGTGAGGGAGAAGGCTGCCTAAAGGCCGAGGCTCCCGGGGCTGTGGGCAGGCTCACAGGTAAAGGGACTTGCTGCTAACCAAGCATCCTTGAGACTTCCATGGTGGAAAGAGAGAATCTCTTGCTGCTGGTTATCCTCTGCCCTCCACATGTGACCTCCACATGTGCTCCATGGCATGTACACACCACACACACACAATTCCAGAGCTGGGCAGGAGGACAAAGGTTGCTCCCTAAGGCTCACTAGCCAGCCAACCCAGTCTCCTCAGTGAGCTCCAGGTCCCTGTCTCAAAATACAAGCTGGAGCGTGATTGAGCAGGACACCTGGCATTGGCCTCTGGTCTCCACAGGCACAAACACATTCATACAAAGTCAAGGCTGTGCACAGCTCACCTACGGACCTGCACTAGGCTCAGTCTGTGACTCTTCCTTGGCACCGACACACAGTCCTCGTCTATTCCAGCAATTAGTTTCGAATAAGGGTCCAGGGTGCTGCCCAGCCTCTGGAATCCTTGATGGGAAGGCTCTGGAAGGGCATACTTCAGCCATACTTCGGCACTCAGGTGACAAAGGGTGGCCCCCTGTGTCTCTCCAAAGTTGATCTATCCTCATGTCCATTGGGGCATAACATAGACAACTCACAGGACTGATTCTAATCAAATCGCAGGCTTGGGAGGGAGCCACCTGGAGTGGTGTGTCCTGGGAGTGCCTGGAGGGCCACAGAAAACCTGGTTTGGGTGTTTAAGGCAAACAGGGCAACCTCCCCCAGCCCAGCTTTCATGCCCTTTCTGAATGCCCAGAGCTTTTCAGGGTCATGCTGCCCTCAAGGGCGTGAAGCAGACTAGATATGGGGACCTAGAGATCTATACAGAACAGGAACATGGTCAAAGCATGGACCTGCCCGGCCAGGGGCAGCCATAGTGCTGACAGCAGGTCAGGCAGGAGCTGGCAGTCCCAGGATCCCTCCAAGTCTCTGAGCATGCCCAGCATGCTGATGGGTTCTCTGTGGACTGACTTCACATGGGATGGCCTAGAACTCTGGAGGACTGAGACGCTCTGGGGCTGCTCCATCCCTGCCTCAGGCCGGCCCAGGAGAGGAGACAGAGATCAGGCTCATCCCAGGAGCCTCAGGATGCAGAGCCACTGAGAGTGGACAGAAGCCAAACCTGGGGGAGGGGGGTTGTAGGAAGGAGTACTAAACTCCTCCTTCCAGCCTGATGCCCCCTTGCTTTTCCTCTCCCGTCAGCTCCCCCATTTGTGTCTCCTTGCTCAGCCATGATCTCCCTACAGGGTGGGTGTGGGCCGGCGCGTGGCAGTCTCTGGCTTGATGCTGAGGCCGGAGCCTGTGGCAGCACCGGCTGAAGGTCTCGGGAGTTTTAAGTGGGAGAGAAGGAGCGTTTCCGATCTCGTTTTCCAGTATTTCAGCAGTGCCATAATCTATTTACCACACAATTTGTGTCACTTTGATAAGCGGCTGCTTCGAGACTACATTTATTAAAATCAAGAGCTAGGACAGCTTTCAAGTCTCCCAAGAATTGTAATAAATGTCTGAAATTAGTCATTACGGTGTTTGCCGGGGTGTGTATCTACACTCCATCTAGGTGACAAATGGTCGCGTCTCACACACGTTCTTTTTGGGTGATGATGGGAAAGTCTTCACTTTGACGCCTCCCGAGTTGGGGGTGGGGAGACCAGGGCGGGGCAGGACAGCCAAGCCTCCGCGCTGCTGCTCAGCCCCGTGAAATGTCCCTTTAGCTTAAGCTCCGTTACAGAGGAGCCCGTGGCCCGGGAGGTCCTCCCTGCCGTCCTCTTCCCTCCTCCCCGATCCGATCCACTTCTTACTTCAACCCTGGAGCCAGAGCTGCTGGCCACGCGCGGCTGTCTGAGGACTTAGCAATTTTGTGGCTGGTTTCGGATTTCCTCTGGGCGGGGGAGGGGCAGTTGCGCAGAAAAGCAGCCTTGCTCCGGCGTTCAGGGGCTGCAGCGCAGTCAGGAGAAGGAAGGCCGCCAAGGCACCAGAGGCTTGCCTGGGGATGGGACTCCCGGACATGCTCTGCCTTGGCAACGCCCTGGGAACTCAGGGTCCTAAGGCGACACCCTGAGAGATGTGATTGATGATCAGAGTACTGACAAGCCAAGAAACAAGAATGGGGCTCTGTCTGGTAGCCGGCAGAGGACATGGGAGGCTTCAGGGCTGGACGACCTTCCCAGAAGTCCTCGGAGCTGGGGCACGCGCCTCCACTCATTTGGAGCTTCAATGGTGGTGCCTGCCTGTTGGATGGGCTCAGGGTCTCTACCATGTAGGAGAAACTGAGTGGGTGGGGACAGGAAAAACAAACCCCAGCATGCTCCTCCACAGAAGACAACATGTTAGCTGACCTTGGGGAGGGTGGAGATGTGCAAGCTCGAGCGAGCACGGGGTTAGAGGACAACCTCAGATTTTGTCCACCTTGGGTTGTTTTGTTTTGAGGCAGGACTCTCTCTGGCTCACCAAATAGGTGGGAGCGGCCAGTGAGTCTCAGGACCCGTCCTGCCTTCCCCTGCCATGGATTCCACATGAGCACCAGGCATCCAGGTTTCTCACGTGAGTTCTGGGACTAAAGTCAGGGCCCAGTGTTACCAAATGAGCAGCCCAGCTCCAGGAAAGCTTCTTAAGGGAAACACACCAAGCGGTATTAGGAAATCTGGGAAACAGAAGCGCCATCTTTATTTTGAAGGAAGCAGGAGGTGGTGGGAGTAACATGCATCTCTGTGTCTTTCTGATGTGCGCAGGATGAGAGCCTGACTGTGTGCAGGGTGAGACCCTGACTGTGTGCAGGATGAGAGCCTGTCTGTGACTCTACTTTCATAGTGGGACGCCCATGGGGCCGTAGGTCCAGCACTCTCTGTGAGGGTCCCTTTGAGGTTGAGAAGGCATGGCTTTCTGTTGGTTTGAGAAAAAACTCTCTTTGTATTTCTCAGGCTAGCCTCAAACTCCTGAGTTCAGCTGATTCTCCTGCTTCAGCTGCCCAAGTAGCCTGAACCTACAGGCGCAGACCACAATGCCTGGGAGTCCTCTCTGAAAGATTTATAAGCCGGCACAGGGGTGTACACCTGTAATCCCAGAACTCAGGGATGCAGAAGCAGGTGGATCTCTATGGGTTCAAGACCAGCCTGATCTACAAAGCTAGTTCAGGACAGCCAGGGCTACACAGAGAAACCCTGTCTCAAAAACATATAAACAAAAACAAAACAAAAAACCCCAATGAATTCTAAAAATTATTACATTTAAGGGACTCGTAGTCAAAAACATTTGCTCTGAAGTTCTTTGTGAGCAATGGATGGTGGAGATCACCTCAGAGTCCCAGCCCATTCTTGTCCCTACCCTCCTCTAAGAATGAAGTGGGCAGGCAGTGAAGACTGTGAGCATGACACTTACCGTTATTTGGGGACCTCCTTCTGCACTGGGGAACCCCATTTCCAGTGACTCTTGAAGGCAGGTTTTTCTTCTTCCTTTGACAAATTCTGCCAATATTGGCAAAATGTATAGGGTGCTGTGGCCCTTGTGGCCCCTGTTTGCCAGAATGCAGATTTGCAAATATGGCGAGAAATGGGACCAATAAGGAAAGAGCAGTCAAACCTGGTAAAGGATGAGGGGAAAGCCCTAAGCCCATCAAAGGATGCTAAGAGTTCACACCAGGACTGCAGGTCTGTCTCTGAGGAGGTAAGGAAATGCCACAGTTTGTTTTCAGTTTCTGCATCAGCCTTGCTGCCCCCAGCTTAGTCTGGCCTGGGAATTTCATTCAGCCTGGGTTGTTTGTTGCCTTTGCAGCGGCTGATGCTGATGAAATAGGTATCGCCAGTGTCTCAGGGCTTGAGCCTGTGCCTAAAAACTCTCCGCAAGCTTCGGACACGGTCTAGGGACCAGGAGAGGTGTTGGCTGTAGCTAGGAGCAGTCTACCTGGGCACTGAGCATTCTCAGTCCTTGTGGTGTTTGCTGTGACCAGGCGCCTAGATCCAGGACCCCCTAAACAATCCTTTCTATCCCCTTTAGGACGTGCTGGTCACAATTGAGGGAAATGGAGCCCTGTGCTCATCAAACTATTTCTAGATTGACGAGTTCCGGCAGCTATGGCAGGGACTGGGAGAAAGGAGCTCCAGGATTGGGGACCACCAGGAAGAGAAGGAAGGGAATCCTGGAAGTGGGCAGCTGGGGCTCCTGTGTGGAAGCACCTGGGTGTGATGAGCTAGGGAGGGAGGGAGTGCTGGGACTGATGGTCTGATATGCTCAGCCTGGGCTGTGGGATCTGGGCTTGTGCTCCTGGGGCTGGTGGCTGGAGCGCAGGGGGTAGGGGGTGGGGCTGCAGGGCAGAGGGTGGGGCCTCTTGCCTCATCTTCACCAAGGAGATGCTTTGTTTTTTAAGCAGGGCCAATGTGTGATCGGATCTGGAAAAAATCACTTTGGTTGCTTGAGTAGAATGGATCAAAGGAGAGGGCTTGGGGGAAGTTTGGCAGTAGAGAGTTCACTAAAGTGTCCTAGACTGTGGTCTGGTCCACAGTAGCACAAAAGGAAGAGAAGAAGGAAGAAGAGGAGGAAGGAGAAGGCTTAGGAAGCTGAGTCTGTCCAGGCAGGAGGGTGGAAGGCTCAGAGGGTGGGAGGGAGGATAAGGAGGTGTGGGGAAGGAAAAGCAAAGGCTTATTTAGCTGTTGGCTCTGCCCTGTGAGGCCCCATGGCTTTCCAGGGGAAGCCCGGGAGGGAGGGAGCAGCCAGAGTTCAGGACACAGAGCTGGAGATCTGTCAGGGGTTGGGGCTGTCTGGTGTCTGCTCGCTCCAGAGTTCACTCCAGGACACCATGCTCCCCCTCCCCCCCTCCCCCCACTGCAGCCTGATGCCTGAGACTCTCAAGGCTACAAGCCCCAGCTGCCAAAATTCAATTGGGTGCGATGGGAAGCAACCTTCCATCACCAAACGGTGGAGGGTACCACATCCAAGCCACAGTAGAACCTTACCTGGGCATCCCAACAGCACTCATCTTGGTGAAAACTGGAGGCTTCAAGGCTTCAAGGAGGCTGAAGCTTCACACCGCTGCCTCAGGCCTGTGTATGGCGCAATACCAGGGTCCAGCCCGTCCCTGGGCCCCTCGGCCACACCCAGGTGTGGAACCCAGCCTTCTCCACAGAGGCCTTGCCATGCACCAAGAAGCCCATCAGAGGCAGGCTTTTCTGGGTCACTCACGCTGTGAGCAATTGCTTTATTCTCCCCTTAGTTTTGTAGCTGTCAGATCACTGACATCTGTGCAGCCTTTGGGGATGGGCAAGGTAGCCCAGGTTTGTCCATTGGGCATTCTCATAGTAAGTCCCATTAGCATACCTTCTGGTTTTCTTTGGAGCCTCTTTCCTCCCCCTCTGGGCCATCTGTGTGTGTGTGTGCGCCCTGGAGAGCAGAGATCCATGTCAGGATCTTCCTCTATCACCCTCTACCTTATTTTACTTAGTGTGTGTGTTCACATATGTGTGTATTTGTGCAACGTATATGTGTGTGCATGTGTGCGTGTATGTGTGCATGCATGCATGTGTGTGTATATGCATATGTGTCACACATATAAAAGTCCAAGGACGACTTTCAGGGTCAGTTCCTGACTTCCATTTTGCTGAAGCAGGGTCTTTGTTTGACTGTTGCGCTGTGACCTCCATGCTGGGTGACCAATGAGTTTCTGGGCCGCTCTGCTCTCCTGCCTCTGCCTCCCACCTTGCTGTAGGAAGGAGTGGTGGGGCCACAGATGTGCACCACCACATCTGGCCTTTTAAGTGAGGATAAACCTTGTGTTATGAGGCTTGCACTGAGCTCTCCCTCTTTATTATTTGAGACAAGGGCTTTCACTGAACCTGGAGAGTGTGGGTTCAAATAGACCAGGAAGCCCCAGAGAGCCTCCACTTATCCAGCATCACCCTATCTCCTCGTGGGCGCTGGGGACATCTTCAAACTTCGATGACAAAGGCTTACAAAGTAAGCCATCTTGTCACCCTAGGCCATTTCTCTTCTTTCTTTCCATACTCCTCTTCTATCCTGGCTCCTGGCTTCAAAGCCTTCTGCCCCAGTATTTAGACATGCAGATCAGATCCTGGCTGCTGTTTTGCATGAATGTTTGACCTTGGGCAGGCCATCTTGCAGGATGGATGCATCCTGGCTGCATTTAATCACGGAGCAGCAGCGGAAGCCTTGAGAAACCACAGAGGCCCAATTCCCCATACCCTGCCTTGGCATAGTAATGAACTTCTGAAAAATAGTTAATCAATAAATTGAACAAGTAGACCCAGCAGCTAACCCCTTTTGTAAGGTTCTTAATTATAATTGCAAATATAAATTGGGAGGGTGTGGGGAGTGATCTCTGGGAGGCCGGGATAGGAAAGGCTTATCATTAACCTTTGGTTTCTTGAGTGGCATGCTTGACAGTGTTGGGCTTGGGGTGGAGGAGGGGAAAGGACAGAAGAGCTGCTTCGTCATCCTGGCTCTTTTTATTTAAAAAAATATGTAATTAATTATTTACTTTGTGTGCGCACATGTGGTAGTCAGAGGACAGCTTGGGGGAGTTGGTTCTCTCTTTGTACCAGGAGGGACCTAGAGATGGATTTTAAGTAGTCAGGCTTGGTTGCAAGCACCCTTACCCAATGAGCCATCTTGCTCTCTTGCCTGGGCCCTACCTGCCTCTTCCTGCCCCTGTACAGTTGCCCTTTGGGGCCTCCAGGGACGGATTGAGGCTATTGGCCAAAGGCCGACTGGGTGCTCAGAAGCCAAGGCCCTGCCTCTATGTGGCTCAGAGAGCCATGGACCATGTGGTATCTGCTAACTCCACCCATACCATCCAGCCACTCTGAAGATCCCTTCCACTCATGGAAACTCCTGCCTCTGGCACTTGGTACCCACCACTGGTCTTCCCGCTCCGTGGTACCTTACTGACCCCACAGCTCCATCCTGCCTAGCCATGATCTGTACCCTGGGCAGCCATCGATGGTTGGTAGTGCGGGGCAAAGAGTAGTGCCCTTAGCCTGACCAACTCCCATGTTCCCTGGGGCACCTTACTAGAAAGACAAGGCACTGAACATAGTAAGTGCTTCTTAGCTGTGAGAGATGCTGGCTATAGCACCTCCTCCTCTGGGGACAGACTCAGCACCCAGGCCTGCCATTCAAGTCAGGATGTTTCATCCAGAACACTCGAATGGCCCAGTTGACCACCCAGGAAGCTCCTGCAGTGGGGAGGGGTAAATCCTGAGCCTCCTTCATTCCCTTTTCATAGGGGACACTGCTGACAAATGTTTTATTTTTTAAAAGTACACATAGGGCTGGAGAGACGGCTCAGAGGTTAAGGGCACTGTCTGCTCTTCCAGAGGGCCTGAGTTCAATCCCAGCACCCACATGGTGGCTCACAACCATCTATAATGAGATCTGGTGCCCTCTTCTGGTGTGCAGGCATATATGCAGGCAGAACACTATACATAATAAATAAATGAAAATTTTAAAATACATACATATATAGGGCCACGAGCATAGCTCAGTGGTAGAGCACTTGCCTAGCATGCAGGAGCCCTGGGCTTCATCTCCAGAACAGTAAGAAATCAGACAAAATCTATAATGGAAAAGCAGTGTGCAAGTCATGGTGTGCGTGGGAGGACCATGTGCTCGAGGCCAGCCTGGGCTACTGAGAGACAAAATAATAAGAGCAGCACAAACTGTGCAAGGAGTCGTTAATAACTGCAGGTGAGTCAAATTTTAGATGAGAAGAAAGGACGCTCAGTTACCTTTCAGTCTTTCTAAAACCTCTCACCCGGGAAAGAGACCAGCACTGAGTTGTGGGCTCTATTCCAACTCTCTCAGGCTTCCCTGCATCCAGCTTTATAATCTCAGGAGATGGCACATATATATGTGTGTGTATACCTGTGTATATATGTGCACATGTGTATGTGTGTTTATGCATAAGCATGTGTTGTATGTGTGTATGTATGTACATGTCTGTATGCATGCCTGTGTGTGTGTCTGCTGAGCTCTGGCGGCTGCAGGAAGTAAGATGCCGCAGGGCCGAGAGGTTGCCAGCTGCCCATCTTGGACCTGGAATTTTCCATGGCAGTAAATCTCTCTGAAAGGGGTGGGCACAGAGGAAGTGAGCTCAGCCGTCTCTAATGCAGACTTCCACATCCTGCAAGATCACAGGAATGCAGGCATGGTCATATGTGTATGAGAGCACACTGGTGTCTGCAAGCCTGTGCCTGTGCGTGGAGCACCCTGCAGTGGGAAAATGGAACAAAAACAGGAACAATGTCTTGCCCTTCTTTTTCCCTCTCTCCTCTTCCTGCTTCTCTTCCTTCCTCCTTTCTTCCCTCCCTCCCTCCCTTCTCTCTCTCCCGTTTCATGTCCCTCCCTCTCCTTCTCCTTCCAGAGTCTCTGATGCTGGGATCTCATTATTTCCTTCTCTTTGCTTTCTTCCTCTCTCTCTTCTCCGTAACTGCTCTGTGAACAGTTTCTTCAGTGCAAGGGCCAGCTTCTCCCTTCTTACCTTCCTTGACTCCAGACAGATGAGGAAGGAACAGTCTTCAGAAATGCTCACTGGGAAAAAAGCCCTCTCCACGTTGAAATTAAATATTGTAATGATATCAAACAGTAGGCAGCCCCACTGACAGCGCTGACAGCTGTTTGTTCTTGAGAACAGCATTTACCACGTCACCGCGATAAGGGTGTGTGCTTGAATTAAAATAATTACGGCAGATCACACAACAAAGATTCCCTGGAGTCAATCATCCCTCACAAATACAGCGGTGGAAGCTTCTGGAAGGGGAAAGACCCGGCCACAGGAGGAAGCCAGAGTGCTTAGTGAGGTGCCCTGAACATAGAACATCAGGGCTTGGAAAAAGGCTGGGGAGCCGTCTGGCAACAGGTGTGCACAGGCCACTGTCATGCCCGTGACCCATCCTACCCTGGCTGGCTGCTTTTGTCTATTGACTACTGAGTTGATGAAGAGAGAGAGGCCCAAAGTTAGTGTTCTCACCCACGGCACCTCCTTGCGATTCTGCACTGGAAGTTACAGTCCTGAGACATGTTGGTGTTTATCAGGTGTCAGGGTCCCTCCTGCCAAGTGTCCTTATGAGAGTTGTGGCAGCGTAGTCGGTTTCTCACTGTGACTATGACCAAGGGAAGTGTCACTGGGTAGCTCTGGCTCTTCTGGAACTCACTATGTAGACCAGACGAGCCTCAGACTCACAGAGATCTGTCTGCTTCTGCCTCCTGAGTGCCAAGCAGAAAAATTAAGGGCACTCTAGGGATGATATAGGAAGACACTAATCAAGGAAGGGCCATTGTTCCAGATGGCCCCATGGGATGGCACAAGTACTTTGAATGCATAATGATTAAAAAATGAAAAGAAAAGAAACAATGGAAATATTAAGTAGTCTAACCTGACCTTTGAAGGCGGAAGCAGCTCTGGCCCCATCCAGGCCATGATCTAAAAAGGAATTAGTTGGGGGCCTCATATTGTCTATAGGGTGTAGAGGAATGTCAACTCGGGACATTGTTGTTCTGGCAAGAGATCATATCCAAAGACCTTCTAGGTCTGTGTGATCCAGCTGGAATACAAACACCTTTAATCCAGGAGACAGAGGCAAGCAGATCTGAGTTCAAGGCCAGCCTAGTTTTAAGCAGAGAAAAGCTTAGGTCCAGGTGTGGAGGTACACACCTTTAATACCAAGCAATGAAGGGAAATTTAGTTTGTAGAAGGAAGCACCCATGTTTGAAAGTGATGTCTACTTGAGTGGCAGAAACAGTAATGAATCTGGGGAAGGCTTGACAGAATAGGATACACCCAACTTAAGGGGCAATGCAGAGAGAGGAGGCAGTTTTACAGAGAGAAGGCAATTTTACTGGGACAGTAATAGACAGGTTGCAGAGAAGGAACATAGGTGAAGGCAGAATGAGCCAGGGAATGAGAAGGAGCCAGGAGATAGAGCAGATTGACAGTTGAAGGCCAAGCAGAGCAATTCAGAGCCTGAGAGAGGAACCAGATTGAATCAGTCAGCTGGGAGAGGAGTTTGATCCAGAACAGCTGAGTTGACCCCGCTAGCCCAGAGCTCAGTCAAAACAGGAAAAGGTTATTCAGCTTATTCAGCTGTGTCAGAGGCTGAAAAACATGCTAGGTCTAGGTTATATCCTATCAGGCTAGAAACTTGCAGGACTAGGTCTAGGTTAGCAGATGAGGCAGTAAGCCTACCAGACAACGACTGAACCAGGCAACTAAGTTACTGTTACAGTTCTGGGAGAAGGACAGACCTGAGAAGCAGCTGCTGAATAAAGAAGTGTAAAGAGGCTTTGAAGCCTGGTGAAAGAACACTCCTGTCATACTACCCCTGTGACACCAGGGTTGGCAGCCTACAGCTGTTTGCCATGGTCAGCGCTGAGGACCAGGGAGGTTTAAGCAGCAGACATTTGCCTCTCATGGTTTTGATAAACATAAATCCCGAGCTCTGCTCTTGGAGGGCTGCATTCTCCTGAAGCCTGTCCTACCTCTCTTGGCTCTGGGACGTGCTGACACCCAGGGGTCAGAAGTCAGTGCTGGGTGTCTTCCTCAACTGCTGTCAGCCTTGCTTTTTTTTTTTTAATGATTTATTTATTTTATGTATACGAGTGCTCTATCTGTATGTACACCTGTATGAAGAAGGCCTTAGATCACATTATAGATGGTTGTGAGTTGGGAATTGAACTCAGGACCTCTGAAAGAGCAGACAGTGCTCTTAACCACGGAGCCATCTCTCCAGCCCCAGCCTTACTTTCTGGGACAGCATCTCCCCCTGTGCCTGGAATTCACCAATTCGGTGAGACTGCAGAGGAGGCAAACCCAGCAACCCCCCTCCCTCCTTCCCCCCAGCACTGGGGTCACAGGTGCAAAACTGCCATGCCTGGCTCTTTATGCAGGTGCTGGGATTGAACCCAGGTCTTCATGCTTGCATCGAGCCATCTTCCCCAGGTCCAGTTTCATCTTTTCATGTGGATTCAAGTCACAGTGGGTTGGGGCTACCTTATGACCTGCTTGGACTTGCTTGCATCTTCTAAGGCCCCATTTCTTCACTGTGCTGGAGAGCCTTTATGTCCCTTTGACACACGCTGGAGTCATTTGGGAAGAGGGAACCTCAGCTGAGAGAACGCCCCCACCGACTGGCCTGTGGCAAGCCTCTGGTCCTGACTGTGCCACTCCTGACCGATGGTCCTGGATGCAGCCTGAGAGTGGGCTGAGCAAGCCGTGGGGAGCAAGCAGCACCCCTCCATATTCTCTGCATCAGCTCCTGCCTCGAGGTCACATCTTTTTTTTTTTTTTTTTTTTTAAATTTTTTTTAAGACTTATTTATTTACTATGTATACAGATCTCATTCTGGATGGTTGTGAGCCACCATGTGGTTGCTGGGAATTGAACTCATTACCTCTGGAAGAGCAGCCGGTGCTCTTAACCTCTGAGCCATCTCTCCAGCCCTCGAGGTCACATCTTGAGCTCCCGCCCTGACCTCCCCAGATGAACATGAAGTAAGCCAGTCCACCCCCACCCCAAGCTATTGTTGGTTGGGGTGCTTAATCACAGCAATAGAAACCCTAGCAAGGGCCCTGGGCTCAACTGCCAGCATCACAGACAACCGTAAACCCAAACCAGGTCACACCATGAGGCACCAGAATTTGGTATATTAGAAAGCCACAATTTAACTGGTGACACAGAGTGACAGAAAACTTGTAGTTAACTTTCTCTATGTAAAAAGAAAAACAAAAAAACAAAAAAAACCTACTCTAGCACTAGGTAGTGGTGGCCTGTAATCCCAGCACTCAGAGGCAGAGGCAGGCAGATCTCTGAGTTCAAGGCCAGCCTGGTCTACAGACTGAGTTCCAGGACAACCAGGCTACACAGAGAAACCCTGTCTCAAATAAACAAAATCTAAACAAAACCAAAAAAACTACTCCAGGCTCGAGATGGCTCAGAAGGTCAAGGGGCTTGACACTGAGTCCAGCAGCCTGTGTTTGATCATCAACGCACACAGTAGCAGGAGAGAACTTGATTACACACGTTCTCTGGCTTCCACATATGTGGCACGCATGTGCCCTGCCCCCGCCAAATGTAATTAAAGATAAAATAAAACTACTTTATTATAGTTTAAACTTGAATTCCGACTGGCTGTTCCCAGCTGGCCACACTATTTTGAGAGAAGACGGAGCCCTCCGGAGTCTGATTGACTTGATGGAAGATCTCTCTCTCTCTGTCCTTATCTCTGTCTCTCTGTCCCTGCCTCTCTCTGTGTCTGTCTGTCTCGGTCTATTTCTGCCTCTCTCTGTCTTTTTCTGTGTGTGTATGTGTGTGTGTGTGTGCAGAGGTCAGAGGCCAACCTCAGATGTCATTCCTCAAATATCACACACCTCCTTTTTTGAGGCAGCGTCTCTCTGGCCTGGAACCTCAGGGATCCACCCATCCCCTTCCCAGTGCTAGGATTACAAGATAAACATGCACCTCCACATCTGGCCCTTCTTACTTGAATCTTGGGAACTGAGCTCAGGTTCCTTCAAGAACAGCAAGGGCTTATAACCACTGAGCTGTTTCTTCAGACCCCATTCCCCCACCACCACCACCACCAAATATGTTCTTCTCCCTCTCTTCTGGGACTCACAGGATGGTGGTTAATATTATCCCCAAGGTTTTAATGCTCTCTTCTTATTATTATTTAGATTGTTGTTGTTTCAATAATTCAAAGCTTTCTTTCTTTCATTTCCAGCCGGTATACCTAATGTGCTCATACCATCCAGTGTGCTTTCTATTTCAGACACTGTTCTTTTTATCTCTAGCGGTTTCTTTTTGTTTTCTCTTCTGCTTGCCTTCTGTCTGCACACATGCCTTCCTTTACAGGAACTTAATATCCAGTTGCAACAGGTTTATCTTGGAGCCTTTTCTCTGATTAGGGAGCATGCTGTCTACACGCTTGCATGTCTTTTTATTAAATACCAGACATTTAAATTGTACACTTAGATTGTAGTCTTAGATTTTGTTATAGCCACTTAAATATTGTTGAACCATGTTCTGAAACAGTTAAATTACCTGGAATTAATTTGATCCTTTAGGGATAATGTATTTTCCTGGTGCTGGGAGGGGCCCCTGAGCTTAGACATGCTAAACATGGCTTCTATCCCTGAGCACATGCCTAAGCCTGAGGAATGATTTTTCAAGCTGCATCTGTTCTGGGACTAGTGTGGGACCAGTCTTGGGAGGCTTTGTTTCAGATTACAAGTTATGATGTATCATTGAGGGACACCAAGACAGACCTGGAGGTTGGAATTGAAACAGAATCCATGGAGGAACACCAACATCCCTGATTTTCTAGGCTCCTTAGAAGGCTCCCTACCCACAGTAGGCTGGGTCCTCTTACATCAATTAGCAATTAAGAAAATGCCCCACAGACATGCCCACTGGCCAGTCTGGTGGAGGCAGCTCCTCAGCTGGAATCCCTTCTTCCCAGGTGTGCCTGGGAAGAGCTGAGGCCCTTGACCGTAAGTCCACATAGCACCCTTACCAGCCCTCAGACTCTCAAGATGATCCAACTCTTGCCCTTTGAACATCTTTGGCCCTTAGGACCTTCTGTCTGGACTGTTGAAGACTCCCAAGGAGATCTGCCTGTCTCGACAGTGCCAGGGTCTGTGCTGCGTTCTAGAAAACTCTATGGCCTGCTGCCTCACACTGTACCTGAGGGGTTCATTTGTGTTGGCTTGGCAGCTGAGGGCTGTCTAGCTAGCTGGTGAACTCTGCTCTGACTGGTCTGGGAAGGTCTGGAAGACATTGACATTTAGGCTGTCTCCTGAGTAAAGAAAATTGGTCCTCCCCAGTGTGGGTGTCCATATGCATACCTGTAGCTGCCCCTGAAACAGTACCTGCACCTGGACCTTCTCCTGCACCTGTTCCTGCACCTGCATCTTCTCCTGCACCTGTTCCTGCATCTGTATCTTCTCCTGCACCTGTTCCTGCACCTGCATCTTCTCCTGCTCCTGCACCTGTTCCTGCACCTGTATCTTCTCCTGCACCTGCATCTTCTCCTGCTCCTGCACCTGTTCCTGCACCTGTATCTTCTCCTGCACTTGCATCTTCTCCTGCTCCTGCACCTGGACCTGCTCTGCACCTGTTCCTGCATCTGTATCTTCTCCTGCATGTGTTCCTGCATCTTCTCTTGCTCCTGCACCTGCTCCTGTTCCTGCACCTGGTGATGGAGAAACCGCTGTGAATGTGAGATGCTAGAAAGATTGGGGCTTCTGCCTGAGCCCCCCTTTCCACACTTCTTCCCTTCATCTGCCAAAGGCAAACCTGAAGTGATGGACTCCCGGGACCCAGGATTATGGACACTTATAACTAATGCCAAATAAACA
>CM053746.1:4661920-4715401 GCA_028658305.1 Pachyuromys duprasi | reverse complement strand
TGGTGATGGTGATGGTGGTGGTGATGGTGATGGTGGTGGTGATGGTGGTGGTGGTGGTGATGGTGATGGTGTTCATGATGATGGTGGTAATGGTGACGATGAAGATAGTGACAGGATTAAGATTTACAAATTTCTCATCTTTATTAATCCTCAGGAAATCATTGAGGTGGGTGTTTGTAAGCTTGTCTTGCTGAGAAACTATGGCTCAGGGTGGTCACATAGCCACAGGAAGATGCATCCAAGTTTGTCCTCAGTTTTGTAGGACACCTAGACCCCAGTCCTCCTAACTTCCATCATTCTGGCCTGGCTGCTGTGCCCCCGGGGCCCTCGAGGGGCCTGCCTGCCTCCCCAGCCTCTGCCTTGCATGTCTGCAGACGGCCTGGCTGCTCCCCCTCCATGCTGCACTGTGGGACCGGTGTCTCTTCCGTTCAAGCAGGATGTAGTGAGGGGCTTGAGCCAAGTGTGCACACTTCCCTCTCATTTCCCAAAGATGAAACTGTGGCGAGGGCTTTGCTCAGTTTATGTTTCCATTCTGAGCCTTAGCCCTGCTTCAAGACAAATTAAACAAACGCCTCCCAGCTAGCTGTGAGTAGGAGCAAGACCGGCTAGCACCTCCTTCAGCTGAGCTTTGACGTGTTGGGGTAACACATGCTTTGGCTTTGGTCCTCTGCGAGGGCCCTGCTCCTCGGAGCCATCTCAAGGATTCACCCAACTCCAACTCTACAGCACGGGGCTGTAAGCATGAGCCACCCTTTGCAGCTGTTTTTACATGAATACCTGGTCTGGAACTCAGGTCCTCACACTTGGCCACCAAGCCCTTTACTTTCAAATGTCATCTACGATGATCATCACTTCTTCCCACCTCCCTCCCAGTGGAGCTGAGCCACCCCCAGCCCCCAGCATTCAACTCAAGTTCCCCCCTTGTGACCCCAGCTCCCCTAGCACTGTCTACAGCCTGGGAACCCGGCCCTGGGCCTCCGCCCTGCAGAGCCTTGGGACCTGGTTTCTATTTCTCGTTGGCCACATCACGGGTTTTCCTTACAGCACACACCCTGTTCTTGGCTCTAGGATGGCAGCATCTCCGCCGCCCACCACCATGGCTTTCCCACGTTTTCCCTCAGCTGCAGCCGGGATGGGTGGAGTCTGCACTCAGACAGAGCTCATTTAATGAATTAGCTGAATAAATTAATTTGGGGTTCATTTTCCCAGGCCTCTTGCTTGAGTAGGGAAGCAGCCTCCTCGACCTGTAGGGTGAGGCCCCTAGAGGCGGGACAGGACGGGCACATTAAGCCCAGCCTGGATTCCATTAAGTCGCTGGGGGGGGGGGGGCGGACTTCCCAGAGAGCTGTGGCTGCTTAAGGTTAAAATGGAGGGGGCAGCCTCTGCAGCTAATAGTTCTTGCCCATTAATCACAGCCGGCTGCTGCCTCGGTAGAACGTGTTAATTTGGTAATTACTGAGGAGGGGAGGCTGCTTGAACTCTCGGCCTTTGTCATTATTTTTTAACGGAAATATGAAATGCAGATGGAGAGCAGGGATTCCGGCAGAGATTAAGCTAGGTAGAGCCTAGCCTGTCCCCAGGGCCTGCTTCTTCTGGGCTGTCCCACTGTCGTCAGCTGAGATGCTGTCTTCACTAACTGTGATGCCTGCCCCCAATAGGAGTTTTGAGGTTGTGAGCTCCACACTGGGATGGCACTATTAAGATGTTTCTTGGGGAGACAGGAATGGAATCCACACTTGTAACGAATACCACTCCAGACTGCGCCCTGGAGCCCAGCCTGGCAGCTTTGGGCAATGAGCAAGTGCCCCTCCCCACACAGAATCCCACTCCCATGTCCCTGTCCACACAAGGTCTCCTTCCACCCGCTACCCGGTCCTAACTGTTGCCCCTGCTCCCATCCCTCACCCCCTGACTGTCCCTGTACCCCAGTGTTCCACCCAAGTCATGCTGGGTGACTCCCAGGCCCTGGAGCAGTTTGTGTGACACCCCCAAGGCCATACAGGCTCATTGTGGTGTCTGAGATGCAAACCCACAAGGCCAGGTGGTAGGTGAGACTGGAACTCTGTCCGCTTCCTTAGCACAAGCCCAAGGGATCTTCCCAGCGCAGCACATCCTCCTCAGAGTTCTGTGGAGTCTGGGTGAGTGCTTGGAATGTCAGGAGCCTCTCAGTACCCTCTCCCTTCAGCCAGGCCTTGTCCCCTTTGATCCTCTCCCTTAGTGTGTGAATATTGGGACAGGAAGATCCTGCTAAGATCTCAGAGAAGCCTGATGGTACAGTTGGTTAAGTGTCTGACTGCGGTACAGGAGGCCTTGGGCTCAGTCCCCAGCACTGAATAAAAGTCAGGTGTGGTAGCATATGTCACTATGGCTGTAGAGTGAGTTTGAGGCCAATTCTGAGGCCAGCTTGGGGTACATGGAAACATGAAACTCTACCTAAAAAACAAAGTTTGGGGTTGAGGAGATGACATCTGATGGCTGAGTAGGTGACATCTTTGCCATGGCAGCCTGAGGATGCACATAAAAGCCAGACCAGCCAGCACACGTCTGTGACCCCAGCACTGAGGGGGAGGAGCCTGGGAGCCTGAGGCTAGCTCCAAGCTCAGTGAAAGGCCCGCCTCAAAAAATACGGTAGAGGGCTGGCTAGACGGCCCAGCAGGCAAAGGTGCTTGCTGTCAAGCCTGACGACCTGACTTCAGTCCCTGAGAACCACATGGTAAAAGGGAAGGTCACCTGTCCCCTGTCCTCCACACCCTCAAGGTGATGTATGCCCCCAACCTGAAAAAAATATAAGTAAAATGAAAGAGAGAGAGAAAGAAAGAAAAAACAAGCCAGACCATATTAGCACACACCTTTAATCCCAGCACTCAGGAGGCAGAGACAGGTGGATCTCTGTGAGTTCGTGGCCAGCCTGGTCTACAGAGTTCCAGGGCAGCCATGGCTACACAGAGAAACCCTGATTCAAAAACAAACAACAACAACAAAAAACCCCATCGATGTATCTGTATATATATCAAAATGAAATAGCACACAGAGACATGTGAGTGACAATAAGCATTTCTTGCCAGCTGCTGCGGAAGCTCTGGGGAATTCCTTGAACGTCTTCCTGAAGCTATTTTTTTCACTCATAACCATATGTTTGTTTATCTTCATTTCATGCACACGACCTTACACCCTTCCTGTGCAAATAACAACACCGATACGTGTTGTTATTACACGTGTTAATACAACACCAGTGATTTTGGACCTACCCAGCCCTTTTACTGATTGCATAGTACTCCGTGAGGTCATGGCTCAACTATCTGCCCTACAGCAATGGGTGATTTGGTACCTGATGTGCTTTGCCCTTGTGATGTCACTGTAGCTGGTATTTTCTGGAAGACTTCACTCCGTACATCTGCAGACACCCATCTGTGGAGCGATTGCTGAGGCAGGATGGATTTCATTGCGCTGTGGTGGTCCTAGCAAGTGAGAGAGGAGGCAATAAAGAGAAATTAAGAGGCACATGAACAGAGCAACCAGCAAGAGGGCCAGGCAGAGGCTCCGTGCTGAAAACAGACCCCACGGCTCACCTAGTCAGGTGGGTCTGTCCTTATTGGTTCTTCCTTCCTAGACTCCAATCAGAACCTGTTAGGAAGCGGAGTGGACAGGGCATGCAAATTCCATGCCCAAAGGTCCTCTCCAGCAGTGGCTCTTGAACTTGAGGGGTAAGAGTCACCAGGAAGGCTTGTTAAAATGAACAAGCCCCAAGCAGGCTGCAACTACTCACACCTGGGCGGGACCTGCGACTTAGGCATGCTTTCCCAGAGGCCAAGGTGGCAGCTGCTGGCCTTTGGGCCTCAGCTTGATGCATCCGGGCCCCAAAGACTGTGCTCACAAAGTCTGCAGTTTTGAGAAAGCAAGCCCCGTTCCCACTCTCCCATCCAAGATTCTGCTGCTGTGCTGGTGGGATGGGTGGTGGAAACTGACTCTATTTCTGGCTTTAATTTGTATTCCTCCAATTATGACTGAAGCTGAGCATATCCACCATGTTCATCCTTGACCCTAGCTTTCACGCCCACCAGATGGCAAAAGAGATGAGCATGGGGCTAAGGACTCACATTGCCAAGTAGCACTGCCCCTCTCAGGTCCCACCACCCCACCGTGGCGAAAGAATCAAGCGGCTGCCTTGAGAGAGGTGCTTTCCCAATCTAGCTCAGACCCCAGGAATCTAGTCTTCAGCCCCAGCATACCCACCCTCCTCAGACCCCCTCCCCCAGTCTTCAGCCCCCTGGCTGTTTGTCTGCATCACACTAAGTTTTTAGTGGAAAGAACAAAGAATGTAGATCCAGCGAGCCTGGACTCCCAGCCAAGGCTTTATTGTCTATTTACAACAAGAGGCTGACACTTGGGCGATGGGAAGATGGATCAGGGACACTAGAAAGCTACCCTGGGTAAGAGGAGTGTGTGTGTGGTGAGGGTCTTCCCACCATTTAAATTCTGCCACTTCAGCAATGCATTGTGGCACGTCAGCTAATGAAGACACAGAGACTGGGCCACATAGCGCTCTGTTTCAGCCCTCTGTCTCCCTCCAGAGAAAAGCTGCTGGAATCATACTGCATTTTCAGGTCTGCTAAAGCTGCAGCGATAGAAGCATTTTATGTATATGTGCGCTGGAAAGAATGCTCCATGAAACTATAAATCTTTAGGTGCTTGGAGCCCTGGTTACTCCATACTTCTAACACCTCCTGAAAGGAGGCAAATATTCTGAACCAACACGCATCTTTTCAGGGAAGGTTGTCTCTGCTTAAAGGTAGATCCTGTTTTTGCACACACATTTATAGGGTGTGATGACAGGTTAGCCTTGGTGGCCATGAGCACAGTTCATGGGAGGAGATGGAAGCTTATCCATACACCCTTTGTACCAAAGTCCTTCCATGCATCCATCCATCCATCCATCCACCTACTCTTCCATTCCTCCTTTTCACTCACATATCCATCCATCCTTTTACCCATGTTTGTATCTTTCTGTTCACACCTCCATGTGCCCATCCCTCCTTCACTGATCCCTCCAGTCCACACATCCCTCCTCTGTGTGGACTCACTCACGTATTCATCCACCTCCCATCTCTCCATCCACTTACCTACCTGCTCACCCTCCCTCCATCCCACCGATCTATCCTTCCTTCATCTCCCCACCCATCCACCCACCCACATATTCCTCCATCTGCCTATCACTTCATCCACCCGTGCATTTATCCTCCCGTCCATCTATCCCTACCTCTACCCACCCCTCAATTCACGTGGCTATCCTTCTCCTCCGCCACGTCGGGGCAGGGTGGACAGACAGAGCCAGTGAGTTTGAGTCTGTCTGTAGTAATGCCACAATGAGTTGGAATTCTCTGTGTGTGTGTGTGTGTACGTGGCTCTTCTGGTGGTGTAGGGAGGGGGCTTTTGTCTTTGCTCTCCTTGGCGAGCCTCTAAATTAGGAGTTACCGCTCAGCGACCTAGCCTGTGAGGCACCCCCTTCCCTGAACATCCCTTCTATATGTTTCTGGGTGGGAAAGGAATTCATTCTAAAAGAGGAAAGACATAGCAGGCACATGAAGCAGCCAGCAGCTGGAGGCTGGAGGCTGGAGGCTGGAGGCTGGAGGCTGGAGGGAGGCCAGACTCAGGAGGCAAAGTCTGCATTCTGAGGCCAAACAGGTTCCAAGGCCGGCAGCCCTGCACTCTCTGCTGCTCCGTCTAGCACCATGAACCTGACTCCTGCTTTCTGGGGCTCCTGCTTCTCCCCACTTTTCAAACAGTAGCTATTCTGTGTCCTCTCTTAATCTCCTAGGCTGTCCCAGCCACCCTGCTGGGTGCAGGGCCCTCTAGGTGAAGCCCCTCCCATCTCTCTAGCTCCTCCCCTTTATCCCACACAACCATCTCTGTTAGCAAGGTGCTTGCATTCTGGCACCTGCTTTCCTGGAGACCATGAACACTCCTTGTGCTTCAAAACAAGCCACTCCCATTGACCCCCTTACTGTGAATGGCCTTGTCCCCAACAGGGCGGGCAGGCTTGGTGCCTGTATGAGGGGCTGCCACCTACTGAGTCCTTGGAGGTCCTGGGTACATAGACTTAAACCCGGCTAGTTCCTAGCCATGTCTGGAGGCTGTGTGATCAACAAGGATATGTGGGCACTGAAAACAGGGACTGCAAGGGCCATCTGAAGGTGAGGAGGAAGAAATTTCTTACCTCCTGTGCCCTCTACCAAGGGTCGAGAGGGCCTGCTGCAGTGGAAACCCCAGGCAGAGCTGCCTAGCTACTCCAGTGGAGGAGAGAAAATATGCAAGGGCTCTACAAACTTCTGCCCTCTTTCTGCTGGTGACTCAGTGTCCCTGGCTCTTCAGGCCTGGGCCCTTGCATGCCCGGAATCTTCACGTGCCTGGCCCAGGCCTCTTGGTGCTGTTTGGAGGCAGACCTCTCCAGTGAGCATTCCCACAGGAAAGTGTCCTGTGCACGGCATCTCCTCTCACAGTCAGAGACCAGAGACAGAGGTCAAAGCCCAAGCCAGGCCAGCAGAGACTCTGCGGAGGTATACCATCTTCTCCCAGTTTCTCCAGTGTCCTTGACCTGTGGATGCTTTACTTCCTCTCCATCCCTGGTGGGTTTCCTTCACTGAGAGTCTGTGTGCCTTCTTCTCCTCTTCCTCCTCCTCTTTCCCTTCTCCCTTCCTTTCTTTCTTTCCCTTCTCTATCTTTGTCTTTTTGTCTCTCTGTCTCTCTGTCTCTGTTGGTCTCTGCCTCTCTCTCTTTGTTGGTACGCATGGCTCCTGTGTGGAAGCCAGAGGTCCACATTGGATATCTTTCTAAGTCAGTCTCCACCTTATTTTTTGAGACAAGGTCTCTTGTCAAACCTGGAGCTTGTTGCTCAGGCTAGACCAGCTGGCCAGGGAAGCCCCGTGGATCTGCCTGCCTCCACTCTCACCCACCCTGACACTGGCTTGCGGGGCTACACCTAGCTTTGTATGAGGTTTGCGGGCTATGAGCTCAGGTCTTCAGGCTTGGGCAGCAACAAGCACTCTACCCACTGGCACCCCCCCCCCCCCGCCCTTTTCTGTCTCCTATAAAGTCACTCACTGGATTCAGCCATCTCCCAAATTCAGCTTGACCTCCACTCCATCAGTGTCCTAATCCCGTCCCCAGGGACCCCCTTTCCAAGGGCCACAGTCTTAGTCTAAATTGCCATGGATTTGGGGATGCACTCCTGGAACCACTAGAAAAGGAGAGGAGGCTGAAGCAGCGGGGCAGAGTGGCTGACCCTGGGGCTGATGGCAGCAGGATGTGACCCACGCAAGGCCAGGCGGGCAGAGCAGAGGGGTGTCTCTGCCATTCACTCCCTGTTCTTAGGCTTCCTTAATGCAGCACACTTTGAGAACTTTCACCATTGCCATCTTCCCCCTTTTTTCCTGATGAAGGGATGTGAAGATATCTTTTGATTCCACTAGATTATTAAAGAATAAATGGGCCAAATGATTTGGAAGATTGGGACCGAGCAGGGGGCTGAGAACAAAAGAGAGGTTCAGCCACTTTGGGGACGCCTAGGTTGGCTGAATGGAGGGGGGCATAGGCAGATGAGGGTTCTGCCACCAGCTTCTTTCCTGTCCCTCTCCTATCCTCCCGTCTCCTCCCCGGGCCTCCCCTCCCCTCAGCTGCTATGGAAGCAATGGCCATGATTTAATATGCAGAGGTGGACAGCTGGCGCTGAGGCAGGCGCATCCTCAGAGGGGCATGCCGTATTTCAAACAAAGAACATACAACAAAGGACCTGTGCGGGACTTGCGAGCATCTGCGCCGAGCGAGATTTATCTAAGCAAGCAGAGGGGCCCTGACCTTGGGCTTGAGAGCTTCAAAGTGAACAGGCAGCCGCTGCAGACGGAACAGAGAGACACTTGTGATTATCATTATTTAATATAATGGCCCTAAACTGTTGGGAGGGGTGTGGATGCCACGAGAGGACTGTGTTTTATTGTGGGAGATGTGGTGTGGAGGGTGGTGGCGGGGAGGAGGGAGATACACATTCCTGAAGGGGAAAGAGCTGGGATCAGGAGCTTCAGGCGGAAAATAAACAGAGTCCACCTTCCCCTTCTCTCCCTCCCTCGCCCTCCCCTTCCCCTCTCTCCCTCCTTTTCCTTGCCTGCTTTGCCTTTCCTCCTGCAGCCCCAGCATTACCCTAGCAGAGGGAAGAGGGGGAGGGACAGCCTTGCAGTGGACTCAGGACCAGAGACAGGAAACCGGCTTCCTCAGCATCTAGAGTGGGGATTCAACAGGGCTGCAGGGTCCCCAGGAGCTGCCAGAAGACCCAGGGCTAGCGTGGGCATGGGCATGGGCAGTGAGGAAGGTCCAGGAACTAAGGCAGGTGCTCTTACTGGGGTCCCAAAAGTCAACCTATGCCTCCTCCTGTAGACATGGGATATCTGGGGAAGAAAGCAGGAGGGAATGTGGAGGATGAGTGGGCCACTTCGCTGCTGAGGGTGAGGGTCCAGGATCGGTCTACCTGTGCCATGCCCCCACCAGGTGCTCCTGGCTTCCCATGGGCAGAACCTCTGTGCCATCACCGACTGCCATGACATTCCGTTCTCCCCCAAATCCTCCCTAAGACAGGAACAAAAAGTGTCATCACTCAGCAGCACTCTCTCTGGAAGGTGCCAGAGGCCTGGTAGCCCAGGCAGCAAGGGCCTAGCAGAGCTTCGGCACCAGGCTGAGGGAGGGGAGGCAGCAGGAGCCGGTTCCCTCTTGGCACCTGTGGCAATGCCCAGGTAGAACAGAGGGGACCACAGCCTGTTTCCACAGAAACAGCAGCTCAGGTGCAAAACACAGGGAGCAGAAATGTAGGCAGGAGCTGAGCTTGAGGGGGTGATGCCTTGCAGAGCGTACTTCCTGAGGAGAGCTCTAGAGCCCGGGCAGGGTGAGGAAGCCAGGGCAGCTGCCTGCTGGCCTTCACCGGCAGAGAGGGCACAGTGCCAGAGGCAGGTCGGAAGTGTGTGGGCACAACAGGACACATCACAGGCAATGCCACCGAGAACACTGAGGAAAATGAGGCCTGAGGTGGCCTTGCAGGTCCCACCCCCACAGCTGCACAAGGGTTATGTTTGCAGGTGAAACCAGGTCACAATCAAGTAACCAGGTACCAGCTTCACCTCCAGCTCCAAGCACATTATTGAACCTTGGTCTCCTTGTCTGTAAAATGTGGCTGAAGAAAGAACCTGCTCTCAGGGTCTTTTCATCTCTCTCTCTCTCTCTCTCTCTCTCTCTCTCTCTCTCTCTCTCTCTCTCTCACACACACACACACACACACACACACACATAGAGAGGAAGGGGAGGGGAAGGGGAAGAGGAGACAGAGGGGGAGGACAAGGGAGAGGAAGGGGAGTGGGATGCAAGGGAAGGAGGAGGGGCAGGGAGAGGAAAGAGAAGGGAGAGAGAGACAGAGGCCATGAGGAGCCTGGGTGGAGGAGGGGCTCTACCCATTTGAAAGGAAGGTCTGCCTCACCCTTGCCCACACCCCTCCTATCCACTGCTAAGCCCTGGGGAGATCCACAGCTCAGTTCCAAAACCACCAAGGGCCAGGGAGATAGCCAGGGTAGGGAGCTGGAGAGTGCAGTGAGCCCCTGTCCCGCCCTGCATCCCTGGGTGTCTCTGAAGCTCAGGTGAGACCCATGAGACCCGGAGCACCTTATTAGAACCTGGTCTTTCCAATGCTGTCTGGGAAACAGAGGTTCCTATCAGTGTCCCTGCAACCTGCGGGGAGACATCTTAGCCGTAGCCGGAAGGACAGTTAGCCGTGTTTACAGGTCTCCAGTCCACCGCACCTGCTTGTCTAACCTATACCATGCATGCCATAGCTGAACGCATTTCATGTCCTGCTTTTTTTATGGAATTATTTGTTTCTGCATGTATCTGTTTGTGGGCTTGTGTGCATATGTGTGCTTGTGTGTGTGAAGGTCAGAGGTCAGTTGTTCTCTGCCTTATTCTTTTGTGACAGGATCCCTCACTGAACCTGAAGGTTGTTGATCTGGACCGTCCCTGTCACAGGTCTACCTCACCCCCATACACACAACCAGCTCTGCGTTTACAGACAGCTACTCCCAGCTTTCCCTATGAGTGCCAGGGTCAAATTTGGGTCCTCATGTTTGTTTGCTCAGCAAATCCTTCCTGATCAACCCGTAGCCCTGGGCCCCATTCTGTTCTTAACGAACATTGAGGCTCAAGCAGAAGAACAAAGACCTTTGGTCAAACTCTTCACTCTGCCTCTCAAGCATCTGCTCCCTTTCTGCTTCATGGGAACCCCAGCCCAGGGGTCCCAGGGAGTCCTCAACACAACCCAGCTCTGGGATTTTCTTCCCTTCACCCTGCATCATTGCTGAGAGATGGTGCATGTCTTAGAGAGGGGGGAGAAAACCCTTTGGTTCTGGAAAAATGATGTGTGACACTCCTCATATGGAGCAGGTAATTAAACGATGCCCTGACTTCCTCCACCATGACACTGGGGGGGGGGGGGGGAAGCTCACTCTCTAATTCCAGATAATTAAAGAGCGATTCAGCTCTCTGGAGCTGCTAAGGGAGAGGGGGCTGCTGCCATCACAAGGCGGAGCCCTCTCCATTCTTCACACCTGGCTGCAAACCTCGCCCCCCCCCCCCCCCCCCCCCCCGCTCTGCACGCTGACAGACACCCACCCAAGTCTCAGAGGCCACAACCTTTGGGCTACACCCTTCTGGAGGCCTCTGTGCACATGGGCATTGCATATTTGCATGCATGTCACACCTGTGCGCATGTGTGTGTGTGTGTGCTGGGGTAGGACCTTCCCCTGGAGTCACACCTGCCCTGGGAATCTCCACCTGCTCACTGCTGCCATCCAGAGAAAACGTGAAGTCGCCGCCTGTGCAGGGCACCAATAAACACCCCCTGTCTGTCTGGCCCTGAAGACTCTAGGATATCCGCAGGATACGAGCTGGGGGTCTCCGGTTTCAGCAGTGACTACCATTCCACGAGAAGACGGCAGCTCCACCGCAGTGGTCCATCTGTTTCTGTGGGCCACCAGGCTGCTGCTCCTCCTGGGGGATGTGTAGGTGTGAACGGCACCGTGTGGCAGGCCTGAGGTCTGGAGCCTCCCTGGGAGCACAGAGCAGCTCACGGGAGGGCTGCCACATCTCCCGTATGCACCCATGTCCCCTTTCCTGAGAAACGGCAGTTTCCTCTTACCAGCCCGGCCTCTCGGGTCTCCATCTCCGTACTTCTATCCCTGACTCAGCTGCTCAGAACTGCCTATGGAATCTCAAGGAAGTCCTGGGCAGGCAGGCCCTGGCTCTTCTCAGACCAGAGATGCAACCGATGGAGGCTTCTCATTAATACAGTACTGGTTTAACTGTACTTGTATATGTATATTTTGTATACATATATGTATAGTGTGTGTGTGCTCAAATGCACAAACATGCACACGTGCATGGGGTACTTGTGGAGTTCGAGGACAACTTGTGGAAATCAGTCTCTCTTTCCACCACGTGGGTTCCCATGATCACACTCAAGTTGTCAGATCTGACAGCAGTCACCTTTACCTGATGAGGCATCTCCATCTCACTGGCCCTAACGTGAAGTTTTAAAGAACAAAGCTTTCAGCCAGGCGAAATCGGTTTGCCCGTTTTTCTAGTGCACTCTGAACTGGTATGTTTGTCCAGCCTTCACCCCAGGTGTTTTTGTCTTCATGTGTTGTGGCTTTAGCACACACATTTAGGTCTTTTGACCAATTTCCAAGCCAGTGCTGTTTATAGGCTTGCAGACTGGAGTCTTTATTTTCCTAGGTAAAATTTTCCTTGTTTTAGGGCCAATCACTAACACGGCCGGGCCATCCCATCATAAGTTCCCGGTAGGTGTGTTGAGAATGAATGAATCAACTGCTCACACGCATCTCTCTTCCTGAGCTGGATTCTGTTGTGTTCGTCTACCGGCGTGCACCTCTTTTCTTCCCTCCGGAGGCTCAGCCTCACATGTCAGTACTCTGCCCCTGGGCGGCTGTCTCCACGCCCCTGCAGCAGCCCTTGGCCTACAGGCCAAGAGGACACTCTAGGGTTAGACCAATGGTGTAACTATCAACGGTGTCTACTCCAGTAAAGCCTTCTGGGAGAGCTGGGATCGTGTCTCAGAGGTCACACTCTGTACAGCTGTGAGGGCCAGCTCCAGTCCCCACAAACCCACTTAAAAGCTGGGGAGGGGGGGCGGTTCAGCGAGAGGCTTTGCCTCAGTTGATCAGTGAGGGAGGAAGTTTGCAACCTCAGGCCTCACTTGCACACACATACATAAAACACCCCAAACTTTCAGAAACAGAATGGCAACAGCCGGAGTGCAGGCACCATAGGCCTAAGGGGTGCAACCTGACAGTGGCTGGGACAGTGCCTACAGAAGCTCTCAGCCAGCCTGAGCTGCCACACCACAAACGTCACAGAGCGGCTGAAGCAGCAAATGCATCTTTTACCAGCTCCATCCACTACCACAAAGACAAGAGGCTGCACTGCGCAGAATCAGGTCTTGGGCACCTGGCTTCATGCAGGGCCTGTATTTAGGTTCATTCCCCAAATCTTTCTCAGTCTTTCTAGCAGCTTCCAGGCCCTCCTACTTCTGGTGTTAGGTCCTGCTTGTCCTCACACTCAGCTCTGAACATCAGTGCCACAACTCTGCTAGACAAGGATTTAAACCAAATCATGAGTTTCCTGCAGCCACTTCCCACCTCCCTGACAATAGCAGACATCACTAATCAATCACAGCACCCGGGCTGTACGCGCATCCCAAGCCTCCCTGATCTTTCTCAATAAAGGGCAGCTTCTGGCAGTCTGGGATCAGAGGAATGAGCTTGATTTTCCGTCCTGGTTTCTGTCTTTCCTTGTTCTTATTTTATTTTTATTTTTTATTTTTTTATGCTTAGTCCCACTCTGGGTTGATGTCCAGGCAAGTATGGCCTGTGTTTCGTGAGTGCGTGCATCTCTAATTGGGACAGCCCTCCAGAGCAGGCCCTGACCAGACAGGCCTGCCAGTCCTCGCCTGCCACCCCAGCACCTGGCACCCCCCCCCAAATACTCAGGGTCTTCTGCTAGTTTGCCCTCCTGCAGGCTCTGGGCTAAGTAGGTTGGCTGGTCCCAAGGCCGCCAGCATCCTAGAAACTTAGACTTGGAATCCGTTGCAGGTCTGTCCTGCTTCCCTGCCTTACACGTTACCTTGGCCTCCCTTTTCTTCTCTCTGTCTTACACATCGTGCAAATATTTGGGACGCGTTTTCAGTTACATCTCTCCTCACCCCTACCCTGCCCTGAGATGTTGGCTCTTTGGCCTTGTTTTGTTTGTGTCCCATCCTGGGCACCTCCAACATGCCTGGCACTTAGTAAGGTGGAGGGATTTCTTGATGTTGAGGAGAACTCCTTGAATAAGCCTCAGCTCTCCTGGGTCGGCTTTTCCCCGGGACTAGATGGTGCTTATGAGCGCTGATTGGCAGGTGCATATGGCTCGGATAAATAGAAGTAGGGAAACGTGTTCACACTTCCTTAATGTGCTCAGTCTTGTTGACAACATAATGGAGCCGGGGAGATGGAGGGAGGAAAGATAGTAAGAGGAGTCTTGCGCTCAGGGGGGGAGGGCTTCAGGCCTGTCCTGGGGCCCCATGCAGTAAACAAAACCCCTTCAGTGCAGGCTTTCCATCCTTCGTCCTAACCTGCAATGCATAGTCTTTTTGCCTTCAGCTTGAGCATTTCCAGGGATATTGTAAGGTCACTATATAAAAGGGTGTCTCATGAAACTAAATCCAGTACCTGTGAGCCCTTGGGGGAAGATGATTAGAACAAGATTTGAGGTCAAACTCTCCTAGGGATCGGTAGGTTAATGCCAGGCAAGGTAGACTGATCACCATGCCCAGCCTAACTCACACAGGCCTAGCCATATGAGCAATGTGGGGTAGCAGAGCAGACCTCGCATGAGGGCCGTGTCTGCTCCCAAAGTCAATGGCCCAGAGTCCACCGAACACATGCTGATTCTTATATTAGTTTGTTTCCTTGTTTCTGGGATGAAAATCTAGTGAAACAGCCTCAGGGAGGCAAGGTTTATGTTGGCTCACGGTTTGGAGGATCTAGCCACCAAAGTGCAGAAAGCAAGGGAGCCAAAGTGGGTTAGTTTGTGGCAGTGAAAGTATGAGGCTGCTGGTCACATCATGGCGGCAGACAGGAAACAAGAGTTAGACCAGAACCAAAGAAACCATACTCTACATGCCCATCCTGCTAACCCTCAAAGTTGCACAGCTTTCCCAACAGCCCCACCATCTGGGAGGCAAATGTTCAAACACAAATGTTTATGGGGAATGTGTAAATGTTGTTATTTCCTTTGATGAAGGGATGAGATGAGAGCCCTTCCCAAGGCTTTCTAGTTCTTTCTGAACACTTGCTGGCTGGTTCAACTCAGATGTTCTGGCCTAAACTCCTCTCCAAGCTGACTGATTCAAACTGGCTTCTCTTGCCTTCTGACTGAATTGCTCTGCCTGGCCTTAAAGTAATTCTGACAATATTTTTTAATCTTCTGGCTCCTTCTCATTTTCTGGCTTGTTCTATTTTCACCTGTGTCAAGTTTGTTCTCTGCAACCTTTCTGTAAAACTGTCCCAGTAAGAAACTCTTGGTAAAAACTTTTTTCTCTCTCTTAAGTAGCCTCTCTCTCCTTTCCTGTTCTCTTGAGAGTTGGGTGTATCCTATCTCTGACTCATTTTGTCAAATCTTTCTCTGATTCATCAGTTTGTCTGCCCCTCAATTAGATGCCACTTTCAAAACAGTTGCTTCCTTCTGTAAACTAACCTTACCTTTATTGTTCAGCTCCGTACTAAGGGCATGTCTATATTCCAGCCAGATCATACTATAATCCAGGGCATGTCTGCATTCTAGCCGGATCTGGACCTAGAAGATTGCTGAATTAAAATTCTCCTACAGAATGCTTCCTTTTTAGACCATGGCAGTTCTCTGTCATGTGTGTCTAGCTTAGATGAAAGCCTTCGAGCAAAAGTTCTCAACCTTCCCAATGCTGTGACTCTCTAACAGTTATGGTGATCTCACCAATAAAATTATTTTGTTGTTACATCATAACTATAATTTTGCTGCTGTTGGGAATCATAATCTAAATATCTGATATGCAGGATATCTGATATGTGACCCCTGTGAAAGGGTCATTCAAACCCCAAAGGGGTCACAACCTACCAGTTGAGAACTGGTGCCTTAGAGTCTCAGTTCCCTGGCTTGGTGGGTGAAGGTGCTTGCTCCCAATCCCAAGGACCTGAACTCTCCAGGTCCCAAGTGTTGGAATGAGAGAACTCACACTTGAAGGGTGTGCTCTGACCTCCGTGTGTGCACCATGGTACATGTGTGCACCAATTAATAATTAGACATAATGAAAAAACCTGGCCCTAACTGCACTGTGTGAATTCCCTCTTGCGCTCAGCCTGGGCAGATGGAACAGGTCCTACAACAAGAAAGCACAGGAGATGAGGCTGGAGAGCTGGCTCGGCGGTTATGAGTGTATTCCACTTTTCCAGGGAACTTGAGTTCAGCTTCCATTATTCGCATCACTTCGGCATAACCAGGCCTGGGTTCGAATGCTGCTCTGCCCCCTCAAGGCCCCTTGGCTCTGGGAAGGTGACCACCTGTTCTCCGTTTCCTCTTCTGTTGGGTAGCAATATGACAGTTGTCATGAGGACAAAATGACAAATGCAGACTTACACCCTAGCCCAGGCCCATGGGATTCTAGTCTCTGCTTTACCTTTTAAAAGGAAAACATGGGGGTAGGACGGGGACAGAGAGATGGCTCAGAGGTTTAGAGCACTGGATGTTCTTCCGGAGGACCCCGGTTCAATTTCCAGCACCTACATGGCAGCTCATACCTGTCTAACTCCAGGTCCCGGCGTCTGATACCCTTACGGAGACATACACACAGACAGAACACCAATAAACATGAAATGAAAATAAATTATGTTAAAATTAGAATGTGGGGAAGGCCACTGATCTGCACGTCACCTGTCATGTCAGCCCAGGGCTCGACGTGCTGCTTGGGGTCTTGAGAAAGTAAGAACTTGCATGCCTACAGCTGGCCCTGCTGCCTGAAATTGGAAACAGTCCTGTTGCAGCCTGTCACACACGGCTGCAACTGTGGACGCTGGCACCAGGAGCCCAGGGCTGCGAGTCCCTGGCCAAGCAAGCAGGACCTCAATGGAGGATGTCTTTGTTCCCTCATCTCCAGGGACCTGCACAACAATGGGGAAAGCTGGCTCTTCCTCCTCTGGAAGAACACACAGCACGCCCTGGAGAATTCTCAGTGTCTCATCTTTCTCAGGAAACCCCTTCTGCAGCGGCCCACCTCTCAGAAGCCAGGCGTCTCGCTGACATGTAGCAGTCTGCAAGCGTGAGTCCGCCAGCTCACAGCCATGGGAGCGGAGTGTGCCTGTGGCCTGTGGATGTTTACTGGTTAAAATGGCCTCTGACTCTCACCACTTCCTCTTGGCCTGCATCTTCCATCCTGATCACGTGATTGCTCAGGCCTGCCTGCAACTCAGTCCTGGGGTCAGAGGCTTCCTGTTTTCCCCATGGCTACCCTTGTGTGTGCATGCATGCATGTGTACTTGTGTGTGTTGCCTTGTGCAAGCCTGAGTGTGTGTGTTTGCATGTGTGTGTGTGTACAGGGTGGAAGGCCCTGCTACATAAGCACTGCAGATACAATGAGACCTAAGAATACCAGAGGGAACAAGAGTCTGCAGCCAAAGGAGCAAAGGGGGGGGGGGTGTCCAGGACAAGGGAAAGCCATTGAGAGACACGTGGTGGCTGTGAGAGGTTCCAGAAGTGTCTTTCTATGTGGGAGGCTTTACGGCAGAGAGAAGGTACTTGCAAAAGGAAGCAGACAGCAGGGTCTGCTTGTGCTACCCTGAGCAACAGGCAAGCAGTCTGCTTGCATTTCACAGGCTCTGCTGGCACAGGCTGTGTCCTGTGGCACCTGGTCTCTAACTGCTGTGGAGGAAGCCCAAGACCTCCCTCAAAGGTAATTTCTCCTTGTTCCTCTTCTTAGTGGAATAATCTCTGCACCTGTAAGCCAGGACCAGATAGCAGGGCTCTGTGCTGAGGGAGAAGACGGTACTTCTGAGGCCTCCCAGCTCTGGGTAGGAGAGTGGGATTCACGCAGAAGTGAGGGGTGGGAGTGAATGTGCACACTTGTCCGTGCCATTCCGACACGTGGGAATCACTTCTGCTCAATGTGAGAGGGCGTTGGAAGGCCGTGGTGGAGCATGCCGCTCTGCTTTCTCATGTCCCCCGGGCACATGTGAGTCAGTCTGCTCACAGGAGCAGACAGCTCATCCAGCTTTATTTGGGGGGTATGACACTGGGTCTTACCTTTTTGTGGCTGTGATGATACAATGTGGCCTGAGACAACTTACAGTAGAGTTTATCTGGGCTTACGGTTCCAGTGGGAGATGAGTCCATGTTGGTGGAGTGGAAGCGTGGCAACAAGGGGTCGGCACGGCACGGTAGGAGGAAGCTAGCTGAGGCTCACATCTTGAAATGCCAGCATGAAGCGAAGAGAGCAAACTAGCAGTGGCTGAGGGTTTTGACTCTTACAGGCCACTTCCGGTGACATACTTCCTCCAACAAGGCCACACCTCCAAATCCTTCCCAAACAGCTGGGGATCAAGCATTCACATGTCCGAGACTATGGGGGAACATTCCGTAAGCCACCGCAGCTGTCACCTTGACTGGATCAAGCATGCACTTCCACAGGGGATAGGCACTTGGGACAGTGACTGGGGAGTGAGTGAGCCCTGTCCTGAGTGTGGGCAACAGCATCCAACAGGCAGCAGGCTGAGTGGAAGGAAGAAGCAGGTAGCACGCGTGCGAGCCCCACACTCCCAGCATATCTATAGCTGCTGCCATCAACCACTGACATCAGGCTCCAGCTTCCCCTTCCAACAAGGCGACTCTGGGAAGCTCCCGGGCAGAAGTGCACAGCATCTGGCTTTCCTGACTCGGCAGCGGCAGGCTTCTCTGCTTCTCCTGCCTGAAGATGGCTATGACGGGACTTCTGAGTGCCAGACCCATGCGGTTCTGTTGTTTCCTTAGTAGCCAGCCTTCTCACGAGAGTCTCCAGCACCATTCAGAGAAGAGAGAATGAGTGGTCATACTGACCACACCAAAACAAGCCAGACATGGAATCGGTTCAAGACCACTGCTGTTCCTCCAGGGAGCGTGGAGGAGGAGGGCTGTTCCTCCAGGGAGCGTGGAGGAGGAGGGCTGCAGGCGCTGCTCAGTAGCTAGGAGTGAACACCGCTCTTGCAGAGAGCTTGGGTTCAGTTCCCAGAATGCACTGCTCCAGAGGCTCCAACGTGCTCTACCGGCCTCCGCAGACACCCACACACAGACACATAACTTACAATAACAAAAAAATAAATCCTAAGAGACTAAAGAAAGGAGCAAAAATGATGCCGAATTTCTTAAGCTGAAAGTTAACAAAGGCGAAGATGGTGAAGGAGGAGGCTGAGGGAACGGGAGAACGAAAAGAAAAATACTAGGAAAACAGACTCAAAACCTCTCACCACAAAAACAAAGCATGCTACCAAGAATTAGACAAAGGTAGGAAGAGCGAACAAAAACAAGATATTTTGAAAAATAAAATGTAAATATGTTTTAAAGAAGAGCTTCACCCTCTTGGACTACAGCACCCTCTAGCTCAAGAGCCACCTTGCCCATCTTATCAAATGAGAGAGAAAAGCAAAGAGGGGGTTCCTTAGCATAACTCGAGAGCCACCAAGATGCAATGTCCTCCTTCCCTCCCTTTCTCTCTCTCACCAGGGCATAGTCACCCTGATTATTCCCACTCACAGAGTCACACAAACAAGCTTCCAGCCCACATTTTCCCTTGGGAGCCCTCTCTCCTTCCTCTTAAGAAACCACTAATGCCAGTATGGAGACCCCACTCTCTCGACATTGCTTACCCCCAGTCACCTGCTAAAGGCTGCCTGCACTTGCAGGCGCCATCCCCATGTGGCTTTGAGGAACACATCACCAACATGTGGAAGTCTGGTGACACATCAGAACACAGCAGGGATGGAGACAGCAGCCCTGCAGCCCTGGCCTCAGCTCCTGAAGGGCTCTGACCTCTTCCTGTCCAGCCTGAGTCACCTCCACAGGGGCCAAAAGGCAGGAGAAGGATCCTCTGATGTCCTTGGGGCAGGAGACAGAGAGTCGGTCCTTTCATCTTCTGAGACAGAAGGGTTTCCTGAGCTTCTGTGGGAAGAGGAGATGAGCTAGAGGAAAATGGTCCCATGCGCTCTGGGCTCTTGAACACCCTCACTGCCACACGTTGAAGAGCCAGTGTGTGCAAGCAAAGGGGCTGTGAGCACAGAACCCGGTGGGCTGCGGAGTTCTGGGTGGAGAAAGCGGAGGCAGGGGTGTTGCAGGTCCTCCCCAGCCACCACCACCTTTCAGGCCCTGTGTGCTTAGCAAACCTGCAGCCGAGACAGGACTCAAGGAGCGGCCCTGGTGCGAAGAGCTGCCTGCCGCTTCCGGAAACCTCTCTAAGAAGACCATGCATTGCCCCTGAGCCAGAGGGCGAGACCACGTGCTTGGCCGGTCTCCCTACTGCCTGCGAGCAGGGCCAGGAGGCGGCTAGGTATCACAAGCCTATCACAGGCCATTTCCTAGGGCTTTGATCAGCCTCAGTGGGGAAGCCTCCAGGACACAGGATGCAGGATCCAAACTCCCAGTTCCGCAGTGAGCTCTCGTTTCAAACAAGAGGCCCCCAAGTCCATAGACTGAGATTCCTGGAGGCCATGGGGTTTTTTCCCCTTAAAAATCAAACTGCTCCGTTGCCTCTTTTGAGGCCCCAGGAGTCTGAACTGAGACAGTTTCCAAATGGGTGGAGAGAAGGGGCCGGTGCCAAGCCCCAGGGACCTGGCTTTGGGAGGGCTGATCTGCCATGTTCATCTGTGGGTGGCTGTGAGCCAGGTATCTTCTGGCCAAGACAGCCTCTGCCCTAAGCATCCTTCTGGCCCCAGGCCAGATCTAGAGCGCCTCCCAGACCCTATTTGATGGCTAATGCTGGGCTGGGGGTAGGCAGAGCGCTCTTTGAGTTTTCCCTGGTCATCCCCTCAGGAAGCCCGGCTCTCCCAGCCTCACACTCAGCCTCCTTCCCTCACTAGATTCCCGATGGGGGACCCTCCTTGAACCCTGACAGATCTAGAGCCTTTTATTCCAGGGGTGCTCTGGGTAGAGGCATTTCCAGCTGCCCCCACTCCCTGGGCCCATCTTCTCCTGTTGTTCTTGCTGTGTTGATTTGCATGCCATTTTGCTTGTGGTCTCCATGGCAACCACCACCAAATGGCCTAGGGATAATGGAGGGACTCTGGGTAGGGGCGGGCGGGGTGGGGGGTGGTGAGCCTCATGAGTGGTTTTGACTTCAAAAAATGAAAACAGTGATTCCTCAGCATGCTTGGCACAGAGTGGCAGCCCGTCCTCCCCCCAACCCCCGCCTGCAATCCCTCATTGCCCCTCACCCAAGGCTTCTTTCTAACTTGTGAGGGGGAGGGAGGCAGTATCCTGGAACAGGAGCCCTTGCATCTGGCTTCAGAACAATGGAAAGAGCCAGGGAAAGCAGAGGAGGGAACACTTGGGGCAAACAGTGCCTTCTGGAACCATCTGCACCTACCAGCGCAAATCTCCAACCAGCAGCGATCCTCCTCCTCCTCCGGCCATCTTTCTTCTCCTTTTGCCACTTCCCTTTGCCCTTCCCAAATCTCCTCTCCACAAGGAGAAAGAGAGAAAAATAGAAGCATGACTTCATGTCTTGGGGCCTGGCTCCTGGGTCCAGGATCTAGAGAAGCCTAATTGTTCACATATGCCCAGCCCTGGCTGTTTACGAAATGTATCCACAGCACTTCGTGAATGTGAACTGCAGCCCCTGTAGGCTGGGGGGCTAGGATGGGCACTATTAAAGAGGAGCTCAGGGCACTGGGTGTGGCAGACAGAGGGGACTCAGGCCAATTCTCCCGCTCTGGAGGGCTGGAAGTCTGGCCTCCAGTTTACGTTCTACACGTTTAAGTGGACCCGGCTTTCCTCTCTTCCCCGGCTCCACGGTGTTCCTCTAGCTAACTCTTCCCCTGCCCGCTCCCAGGGCTCCATGGGAGCTCCTGCCACCCTCTGCCTCCAGAGCACGTGGCCCTCTTCCTGACTGTGGCCAGTCACTGGCCTAACTGACACCATCTTGTCACCCTCTGAATTGCTCTGCTTCTTTCCTTCCTGGTCCTTTCTGCAGGTGCAATGGTTTCTAGAAACACCAGGATTGTCCAATAAGCATGTTTCTGACAAGGGACCCAAGCAACAGCAAGCCTCACAGGACAGCTGACCCACGGCGGTCACTAAGAATGGTGGGAGCTGAGGCTAACATATGCCCCAGCACAGGGACAGTCATCTCTTGGAACCATAGACACCTTAGGTGACAGCTAAGGACCTCCTCGGAGCCTCACAGACACCGTCCCCCAGCTACACACAGTGACCCTATCCTCTTTGTTCCCCTTTCCCACAAAACCTTAAAGTTCCTGTCAGACAGATCTGGAGTCATGGAAAGTGTTTACCTGCCTTTCCCAGGATGCCACACCCAGTGATGCACCCCCCCTTCCCTCTCGCTGTTTGGCTCTCTGGTGGGCTTGCTGGGCCAAGGGACCAGGGGGCTGAGCCTCACCTGCTTGGACTATCAGAGGCTGATGATAAACAGTGCAAACGCAATGAAGTCCTGAGGTAAGGCAGAAAGATACCACAGCACACTGCTGAGCTGGGAGAACACACACCGGCCATTCCTTCAGGAGAGGAGAAACTGGGGTCCGAGAGAGTCTCAGCGGGGGTTCAACCCTGGCACCACATAAACTGGGCATGGTGGCACAGGTCTGTAATCCCAGCTCCGGGAAGGTAGAGGCAGGAGGATTAGAAGTTCAAGGTTACCCTTGGCTATATATCTAGTTCAAAGTCAGCCTGGAATACACAACAAGTCCCAGTCTCAAAAAACAAACCAACAACAATCATGGAATCATGAGAAACACACAAGGCAAAGGAGAAGGGAGGGAGGGACAAAGACCAGATGGGACAAACAGGTATCGCAAGGCAAGATGGTGGACATGAGTCCTACCCCAGACTCAGCCCCCAAACCCTCCAGCTGAAAGGGAGCTGGGGAGATGGCTCAGTAGGTAAAGTGCTTGCCATTCAATCTTGGGGGAGAGAGTTCAGATCTAAGCACTTCCGTAAATGTCAGGTAGGCATGATGGCCCACCTCTAGCCCTCTAATCCAAGTGTTCTGGAGTTGAGACACAGACCCTGGAGCAAGCGGCTAGGCAGGCAGATCATCTGAAACAATGAGCTGTGGGTCCAGATAAGAGTCTTTGTCACAATATATAAGGTGGAGGGCAGTGGAGGAAGATCCCAATATCACCAACCTGGAGCTCCATGCACACACACACACACACACACACAGAGACACACACTCACACAGACACACACACATTCACACCACACACTTTAACACACAAAAGTAAAATAAAAGAAAGGCAGAGAGTCAATCAAAAGGAGTGAGGGTCAAAGCTGTCTTGCAGGGAGGCAGAGGGGGGTGAAGCAGCACCTGACGTTAAGTGGCAGACAGGAAGATGTTTAAAATCCAAAGCTGGGTTCTGTAGCTGAGCCTTGACATGAATGCAAACAACATCCATGACTTTCCTCAGGAACTGTTATCAGAAGAGAGACTGCAGGGTCTGGAGAGCAGGGGCCTTGAAACAGGGTAAAATTCCAAATATTCAGAGATACAGTAGCTTGAGAAATTTTTCTAAAGATGTGGTTTTGAACTGGCCCATCCTTTCCCATGGTCCCATGGTTTTGTGTGCTCACAACAGAGTGATTCTGGCACTGACCCTCTGCACAGCTGAGCTCCAAGCTCCCAGAAAATGGAGCGCAGTGTTATCTAGTTGAACAACCCCAGGGCACTGGATAGCACCTACCATACTTCCAGCAGAGGCTCCATAATTTCTCTTGATTGACTCACACTCTCAATGTAGGATTTGCATGTGTGTTTCTTTTCCCAGGGCTCAATAAAAATGATTATATGGGGGTTTAAGTGGCAGTTGAAACAGCTGAAAGAAAATGGTTGTGATAATCAAAGCAGTAAGTCCTGTGTGCACGTGTGTTTATGTGTATGCACACATGTGTGTTCATGTGTGCGCATGATTGTGTATGGAGCTCTGAAGACAACCTTGGCTGTCATGCTTCAGGTGCTGTTACCTTGTTTGTGGAGACAGGATCTCTCATTGGCTAGGCCGGCGAACCAGAGGGGCCTGCCTCTCGCCATCTCCCCATACCTAGGTTACAAGTATGGACCACCATGTCTGGCTCCGTAGTGTGTGCTGGGGATTGAACTTAGGTCCCCCGGCCTGCAGGGCAAGTGCTTTGCTGACCGAGCCCTTTCCCTGGGCCCAAGAAGTTCTTTCTAAAGTGTAGGGCGAGCCAGCTGAAGACTAGAGTAGCCCTGGCCAGCAGTGTGCTTTAGCCATGGTGACGACAGGGGTCGGGGAGAGAGCTCAGCAGGTGAAGGGCAGGCTTCGATCCCTGGAACCCACACCTCGGAGAGTGAACTGACTCCTACAAGCTGTTCTCTGAGCTCCACTCATGTGCTCTGGCGAGCTCGCATCCCCCCAACAACCAAATAAGTAAAAACAGTATTTTTAATTTAGGTGCCGGAGAGGTTGGTGTTTAGGAGTTAAGAGCACTTGCTGCTTTTACAGAGGCCCCGAGTTTGCTTTCCAGAACCCACAAGGTAGCTCACAACCATCTGAAACCCCAGTTCTATGGGATCTGCTGTCCTCTTCCGGCCTCCACAGGAACCAGGTACACATCTGTAGGTATACACGATCAGACACTCATACACATAAAATAAATCTTTGAAAAAGAAAATAAGTGAATAAATAATTCTCAAAACTCGATGGTACCTCCTCCACTGCACAGGCAGAGCCGTAGCCCTGGCTAAGGCGGCTACTGAACAGGCAGGGTGGGACTCGGCTGTACCTTCTGCCCCATCCCGGTTCCCGCACGTTAATCAGCGCGGCGTGCTGGTGGTTTCTGCACAGGAAGCCCAGCTGCGTGGACCGTTCTCCTCCCACAGAAGCCCCCAGCTGTGGGCCCGGTTGCGTCCAGGAGGCACGTGACAAAAGCCAGGCGTGGGGCCTGGTTATCCCATCTGCCCATCTGGCAGGTGCAGATACGCCAGGGGTGAGACGACCTCGCCGCAGCCAGCTTTGCCCATCTCCCACCCAAGCGCAGGGCGCGGCACGTGGCATCAGTCGCTTGGCACGGCCCTCCTCTCTGTTTGCCAGTTCCCTCCACCGCCTCCCCTCTTCCTAATTAACTCCACGGCAGCAAGTCTGTGTTCCTCTGCCAGGGCTGCGCGCCAGCATCCTGGCATGCGCCTGCCTGCAGGGTGGAGATGAGCGCCCCCTCCCAGCCTGGCACCACCTCCTCGCTTCAGCGTCAGGGACCCTCTCTGACCTCAGGTCTGCGTGGCAGGGGTGACAAGACAGGCCCCAGGCTCTAGGGCTCCTATGTTAGTGAAGAAGCATTGAGTAACTGCTTGCTGGGCTCTGGCTCCTCCTCCCACGAGGAAGGTGCTGAGGACTCCTCCATCATGCTGAGCCCTGGCATGAGCCCAAGAGGAGGAGCTGAGGGGGAGGAGGAGGAGCGAGGGGGAGGAGGAGGGGAAGGATTCTCTTGGGCTCTCTGGCGTCATATCAGCTCTGATGAGCACACACACAGGCCAAAGCTAGGAGCAGAGAGAGCACCCGGTGGTCTTCCCCAGTCGCTTTCTGTCCTCCCACCTGCTCAGCCTCGGGTTGCCTTGCTCAGCAGTGAAAGAAGGGCAGGCAGATCTCCTAGGAAATGTGAATTCCTGGGCTCACATTAGCACTGGAACCCTGAGATCTGGACTGTAGCCTGGAAATCTGCATGGTTCCCACTACCTGGAATCTCTCTGCCAGCCAGTGGTCAAGTCACTAGATTGAGCTCCTTTCTACCTCAAGGTATAGATAGGCCAAAGGACCCAGGGATCCATGTAAACTGTCACTTAGAATACAAAAGAACATAAACAGGTGTCCCAAGTCACTCCAGGATAAGGATTTCTCCTGGAGTCCCCTCTCCTTTCCAAAGCCAACATCTGGGGAGGAGAGGAGGACAAGGAGAGGTTCTGGTAGTTAAGAGCAGGTAACCAGCACAGCTGGAGCTCTGGGCTGGCCTCTCCTCTCCTCCTCTCTGTCCCTCCAGCCTGTCCTTAGGCACCTCGATGGGGTAGGTGAGGCAGGTGAGGGAAGCCCCGCCTTCTCCTGCCAAGGCCCTGCTGTCCCAGGCATGAGAGCCTGCCACACCGGGTCCTGCCACCAGGTCCTGCCTGTACATCCCTCCTCTCTCCTGTCAGCCAGCTTGTGGAAGGCAAAACTACAGACCTGGGCACACAGCAGAAAGACGGAGGAAGGGAAGGGGTGAAAGAAGGGAGGATGATGGAGGGAATGGATGGGAGAGGAGGAGAGAGGAGAAAGGAAAACAGAGACGGAAAGAGGAAGAGAGCAAACGAGATGAGGAGGAAGGAGAAAAGAAAGGGTAGAGTTGAAGGAAGAAGATAGGGGGACAGAACTGAGGAAGAAGGAAGGGAAACAGGAAGAGAGGAGATCGGGGAGGAAGAAGAGGAGGCAACAGAGAAGAGATGGAGGAAAGGATAGAGGTAAGGCGGACGGCGAAGAGGAAGGAAGCTTGGGAGGGAGGCAGGGAGGAATCATCCTTTCAGAAGCTCAGAGGGAACAGTAAAAGCCCTGAGCTGGAAGCTGTCCTGGCTCTCCTGCTGACCTCCCTCCAGGCCTCTGTCCAGCACAGTGAGGGTAGGCCCTGGTGTCCGCACAGGAGCTCTGCCATGCTGGGATCTGCCTCTCTGATGCCAGTGCCAGTCCGCCAGTTACCCCCCCCCCCAACCAGAACAGGGGCTGGCTCGCCGAGCGTCCACCGCCCAGCCTTGTGCAGCCGAGCCTCATCCATAATGACAGGAAAGCATGTCTGCCCGTGCTGGAAGCCCCCCGGGACCCCACAGCTTGCCTCATGCTCTGTCATAAAATATCTTGTCACCCACGCAACTATCATCTCTGACAAAATATTTCTGGATACAAAAGCAAGAGGCCTATTGATTGCTCACGAGGCCACACACCTTGTGGGTGTCCCTGCATAGCTCTGTTGTCATGGATTCTCTCCCTGAACACCCACGGGGCAGAAGGTGGCCGCTGACCCACTGGGCACCCATCCTAGTGACAGCTGCTCCAGACGAGGCAGCAGCGTGGACACCCTACTTTCTTTTGTGTTGCTGCAATGAAACACCTAAATGAAAGCTTCTTTTTAATTTTTTTTATTAATTACAGTTTACTCACTTTGTATCCCAGCTGTTGCCCCCTCTCTCACTCCCTCCCAATCCCACCCTCCCTCATCTCCTCCCATGCCCCTCTCCAAGATCCTTGTTTTTTAAATTAAGTGTGGTTTCTTTCTTTTTTTAAAGATTTGTATATTTTATTATGTATACAATGTCTATCCGCATGTACACCTGAAGGCCAGAAGAGGGCACCAGATCTCATTACAGACGGTTGTGAGCCAGCATGTGGTTGCTGGGAATTGAACTCAGGACCTCTGGAAGAACAGCCAGTGCTCTTAACCTCTGAGCCGTCTCTCCAGCCCAAATAAAAGCGTCTTCAGGGATGAAGGGCTTATTTTAACTCTGAATTCCAGGTTTCAGCCCATCACTTTGGGCAAGTCACAGCAGTGGGACCTTAAGACACATGGTCTCATGGTACATCTGTAGTCAAGAGCAGAGGAAAACACATGCACACTTGTTATGTTCCTATACAGTGCAGGGCCCACTGCCTAGGGAATGGAGCCATCCACGGTGGCTGCATCTGGCCACACTCAGTAAGGCAACCAGGACAATGTCCCAGAGGTAATTGCAGGCCAACCCGACCTAGACAATCCCTCACTGTGACACTCTTCCCAAGAGACTGTGGGTTGTGTCAAGCTGACAAGTAAAACTAATTATCACAGCTTCTCAGCCTGGAAGCAGCCCAGGCAGTGATAGCTCTGACAGCTGAGAGAAGCCCCGAGTGGCCATCTCAGGAGTCCACACGTCTCCCGCAGGAAACGAAGGTGCAGCACAGCAGAATTTTATGTGTGCTCACTGGGCTCCTGCAGACCTGAGGGAGGGGCTTGCGTGGGACTCTCCTCAATGGGTTCTTCACTTGGTAAAGAGAGACTGCTTAGGGCTTGAGCCTGGAGACTCTGAGCCTGATGTGCCTGGCCCCGGCAGTGGTCACCCTGTGATTCTTCTTTCAGCCTCAGTCCACTCTTGGTAAAATGGTCATGACAACCTCCGGGGGTAAATCAGGACTTGTGTCTGGTCATCGCTCCTGGTTGCTGGCATAGAACTTCAACACTCTCAGAATCTACTGAGTGGTGGGGACCGCGACTGTGCTACCGAGTGGCTTAGCAGCAGGCTGCAGGCAGCTTCAGGATGGAGGCTGTCCCTGAAAGCCCAGCCACATGCTTAGTGGGTGGGGACTTCAAGACCACCCAAGACCCAGAGAAGGATGAAGGGCTGGCGGTTGAGGTTGAATCCATCACTTGGTGTCAAGGAGCCTCACTAAAAGCTCTCTAGAGGGCTGAGCGATGGCTCAGAGGTTAAGAGCACTGCTTGCTCTTCCAGATGTCCTGAGTTCAATTCCCAGCAACCACATGGCTCACAACTATTTATCATGAGATCTGGTGACCTCTTCTGGTGTTCAGGTGTACATGCAGACAGAACATTGTATACATAATAAGTAAATCTTTTACAAAAAAAGCTCTCTAGAACGTTCCATTCCTCATCTTGCCCATGAGCTGTCTTTGCACTTTGTGGACAGTGCCCCCACCCCCATCCCTGTCCACCAATGGCAAAGAGTCAGCCTGGAGCCTAGGCATGCTGAACAAATGCCACTGACCAGCCACTTCCTTGCTGGGCTCTGGGGATCTGGCCAGACTGGGAGCTATGAAGGAGCGAAGAAAGGACAGATGGACACACGGACACACAGACAAAGCTGGGATTGCGTGGGCTGGGCTCTCTGATGGAGACGCTGCAGCACCCCCAAAGCTCAGACTGTTTGTTACATACAGTTGAGTGGGGAGGCAGATTACTGCCCTCAGCTGAACAAGGAGATGGTTAATCTGCATAGATGAAGAAGGAGACAAGCTCGGCTAATCTCTTGGAGCAGGCTCTGGGGCGGGGGGAGCAGTTTCCAGACTAAAATCTGGGAGGGTTTCAGGGAGAAAGCTTTGTGGACATTTTCTACACCCCTTGTCAGTATTCCCTCAGACAAGGAGGGAAGGCTTTGCCATTTCCCATGGGTCTGAGGCACCGGGGACCTCCTTGTGAGAGTACCCAGGTCAACAACACACACTCACTCGGGACTTCACTCAATCCCGACACAGGCCAGCCTTGATTCAAGGTGACTCTGACTCCCCTGGACCCATGACCTCCTCTGAATGCTGTGTATACATATTTAAACTGCTCATAAGTCCATCATTTCCCAGTCCCCACGAGACTTTCACAAATTATAGAGCATCGTAATGTCAGGAGACGCCCGGCTCTGTCCCCTAGCTGGTCAGAGGTAGGCGTGGCTTGGGTGATCCTGGCTGGCAGGTAGGAGCCAGATGAAGGGGTGAATTATTCCTTGACTTTATGGCTCTGCTGCTGAGTCAGCCAAGTGCCCCTGAGCCCCCAAAACCTGATGAGGGTAGCTGTTGAGTATGTGTGTCCATGTGTGTGTGTGTGTATCCATGTGTGTGTGTGCTTGTGTATGTGTGCACTTGGGTGTGTGTGATGGTTTTTTACAAGTGTCTTCTCAGTCTGACAAGAGAAAGCCAAACACTGACTCCACCCTGGGTCATGCCAAATTATATCTGAAAAGTGTGCCTTTGCAGTATTTTTTTCCCTTTTGAGACAGTGTCTCTTGTAGCCCAGAGTGGCCTTGGACTTGTCACCTAGCTGAAGATGACCTCGAACTTCTTGCCTCTCCCTTCCAAGTGCAGGTGTTACAGGCCATCACATCCAGTTTACCTGGTGCTGGGGATGGAACCCAGGGAGTCATGCTTGCTTGGCGAGAACCCTACCAGCTGGGCCACATGCCCAGCCCTGTGCTTGCCACCTTGAATACAGGTTGTCCCAGGCGGTGTGTGCTGTGGCATGAACAGAGTCTTAGTTCAAAGAAGAACTCTGCCTTGAGGGACAAACCAAATTCCGCTGTGCTCACTGGTTCTGATGTTGCCTGGGCATCCAGCCTACAAGGGCCTCAGCACCCATAACTAGGGATAAGGGGCCAAGACTTAAGCCCAGCTCTCCAATGACCCCTGCTCAGAGGCTAGTCATCCCAGCTTCACTTTGAAAGAGCGCGCAAATTGCCCAAGGCCAAGCTTGCCCTGAGGGAAGGGAGGTGCATTCAGTGACATTGTGATCTTCTTAAGTACCTAACTGTGAACTACTTAGAAGTTAGAGGTCTGTTTGCACCTGTGAAAACATCTCCCCAAGACTCTCACCTTCTCACTCCCAAGGCCTCCCCATTGTAGCCAGCCTTCTGCCTCAGCACTCTCCCTTTCTCTCCAGCCTTTCTCTCGCCTAGCTTCAGGATCTGATGCCTCTGGCCCAGGATCATGCTTTTTGTTGGGACAGCCCAGGCTGTTGGAGAGCAATGACTTTGTCCCTGCCTGCTAGTGCTGGGGCCATGAGACCATGGTTATCTCCATCGGTGACCATTCTGCCGCCCCAGTGGTATGGCACAGTATCAGAGGACCTCAGGTGTTGTCTAAAGGGACCCCTGATTCAGCAGTGAGAAGAGGACCCGGGGCCCATAGAGAAAGGCACAGCCTTGCCCTTGAACTCACAGGTCACATCTGTGACTTCAGAGTCCCTGAGCCTATCCTAGGCCCAACAGTTCCTAGGACACTAGAAAGCCAACAGTCCAACATTAGAAGACTCACAGAAAGTCATTTTGCCCCCCTCCCTCCCCGCCGAGGGACATGGGGAAAGGACACACATAAACTATAGGGGAAGAGGCCCTGGGGAGGGTCCAGGGGGCCTGCACTCACTCTGTCCTCTCTAGATGAGGACACCCATGAGCAGCGCTGACTTTCCCAGTGGTGTGTGTGACCATATGTGTATGGGTGCCTACAGCAGAGGGCCCCGGAGCTGGCGTCACAGGCAGTTGTGAGGTGCCTGATGTGGGTGCAGGGAACCGAACTTGGGTCCTCTGCAAGAACAGCAAGCACTCTTAGCTGCTAAGCCAGCTCTCCAGCCCCTTTTATTTTTATTTGTTTGTTTGTTTCAAGTCAGGGTTTCTCAAAGACCAGGCTGGCCTCGAACTCAAAGAGACCAGCCTGCTTCTGCCTCCTGAGTGCTGGGATTACAGGCATGCACCACCCATCCAGCTAGCCCCAGTTCTTATTTTGCTAGGAACTAATCAAGCAGCATCCTCATGGACTATTAGAGAGTCCCACCTGATGGCAAAAACAAACAAACAAAAACAAAAAAAAAACCAGAAGAAAAGAAAAACGTTGCCAAAATTGATATCTAAGACTCAGTTCTTGTGATTCTTAATCTTAATTGTCTTAACTATGGATCTCAAAACAGCGAAGGCACTTGTCTCAGTGGGCCTGTAGAACACCTTCTGGAAAGATTAGATGAGGGATGAAGACCCTCCATCAGCAATCATTCCCTACAGTCCTTCCTGGTACATATCCCTGTCCTGAGCCAGACGCTCAGTTCTTTCCCACAACACACCCACTTTAATCTGCTCACTTGGTTTGAGCACAAAGAGTTTGTTTTGGCAGCCTACATTAGTCATAGTTTTATGATTAGGAATGGGGCAAATCTTCACTCTGGGCACAACTGTAACAGAATGCCAGGTGGGAATGGAGGGCTAGAGGTATCGTCTCTGAAACACAGAGAAGGGGCGAGAGTGATTTATGATCTCAGAAGTCACCAAAGTTGACTTGCATTTTAGGAAGCAGACAGTCAGCTTGAAGTCACTGGAAAAGGCTCAGGCTTGAGTAGCCCCTCCTACCTGTGCTAGTGACAGGCATCCCTATGCATGTGTCTTCCTTAGAAACTTCTACTCCCTTCCTTCTTCCTGAACACTTTATGAGCCTAAGCACATGTAAAAATGTGAATTTCATGTGTTGTGTCCACCCCTGCCTGGAGTGGACCCAGTCCAATAGGGCCAGTCTTCTGTTCACTAGATGACGGCTATAAAGGTCATTTCTGAACTTTAATTTAGAGTTCAGGGAAGTTGGTGGTAGAGCTTGGGAGCAGGTGTGGTATAGCAACTTTCTCCCAGTTGAAACATTGCATCCTGGAGGGAAACTTCTTAAGATTCAGGGAGCAAACAACTCACAAGTCTCAGGAAGTCCCTGAAACTCATAAGATTCACAAAGTTCCTTCCTGCCCAAGGTTATATGATGGTAAGGAGCGTTAAGGAAAGGAGACTGAAACCTGTTGAGCTCCGTGTAAATTGTGCAGAAAATTCCAGAGTTCCAGCTTTCATGAGTTATCACTCACTTTAGAATGGGCTTTGGGCGATGCAACTGCTTTTGAGTCCTCCACACTCCTATATGTAATCCCAGTAAATTCATTGTCTCACCAAGTTGGACTTTGACGGTATTGTTACTTTAGTCTGTTCACATCTATGTGTATAGTATCACACATATACAACAGGGTAGTTTAAAGAATACAGGCCAGCCAGGCCAAGTCAAGTTGCTTTGCCCATAGGAACAAGGGAGGCTGTTTCCTCTCCACTCCGCTCCACATGGAACCCCTGTCTTGTTGGGTCTCAGCTGCAGCAACTCTCCCTTTCCACAAGCCCTGGAATCTTCTCCAGCCGTAGCTCCCGCTGCTGCCCTGCCTTGGTCCCAATGGTTCTTGGCCCCTTCCTCTTTTAATTTCGTCCATGATGTGTCTCAAGCCATGTGCGGTGTCTCCACCACAGCTTGTGCGTTCCTGCTAGTCCTCCCGTGGGCTAACTCCTGCTCATCTTCGTCTTCCTCATCAACCTTATCTGGATGGACGACAGACCATCATGACAGACCTCTTCTGTCATGTACCAGAAGAGGCTGTTTCCCATGCAACTACTTCAAGAGGCTTCTGGTTTCCCTGAAGCCCATTTACAAAAACCTGGTAGGTTAGAAATCAACGAATGCCCCCTTAGCCTACTTTCTGGTCTGTGTCACACCTGGGCTGGAGGCACCACGGAGGCTAATTGGTCAAGGTGGGTATTGTCCCACTCCCTGACCTCTTGACTTAAGGCTCCATTCTGGTGCCTATCATCATATATGTTGTATATGACCATGACCCAAACATGCTGCAAAGCCTTCTGGGATGCACCACGCATAGTGTTCAATGCGTGAATACCCAGCAGAGTCTGCATCCAATGTTTGTTTAGTGAGTGAACGAATGACTGCATAGTCAGAGAGAGTGTCTCTCGGATGTTCGTGGGAAGGACACCGTCACACACGCACTCGACCTGACCCCGGGAGAAACAACCCTTTCATATTTATCATCAGGCGATTCTGGCTCTTCTCTTTCTTTTTTTTCAAAGATTTATTTTTATTAAAGATATATTTGTTTTGATTTTATGAGTATGAGTGTTTACCTGCAGGAACATATGTGTACACTACATGTGCACAGTGCCCACAGAAGCCAGAAGAGGGATTGGATCCCCTGGAACTAGAGTTACAGAGGCCTGTGAGCCGGCATGCGGGACCAGGAATAGAACCTGGTTCCTCTACATGAGCTCCAGATGCTCTTAGCCACGGAGCCATCTCTCCAGGCCTGCATCTGGCTCTTACAGCTTCAGTTTTCACCTGTGTGGAACAGTGAGCTTCACTTAGATGCAGTGAGGTTCTTTCTGAGGCTGGCAGGGTGCCTCACTAGTTAGCCCTGGCTTCCTGCACACTCATGAGGATTGGAACTGCATCCAGCACCGGCTAAGGCCTGGATCCCACACATGCCTGTGACCCCCAGCTCCAAGGATCCTGTACCCTCTTCTGGTCACCTTGCACTCACAGGCACTTGCCCACTCCACATGAGTGTGCATACACTCAAAGACACACACACAAATAAATAAACAGTATTTTTTTATTAAATGTTCTTTATAACTTTTACTAATCCATTACTTTGTTTTATGTCGCAGTGTGTATATAAATAGTTTTCTGGTGGCATATATTAGTTCCTTTGCTTATCGGTCTGACAAAATACTTGATTGATGGCTCTTATCTGTAAAGGAAGAGAGGAAATCAGGAGCTGTCAGAACTCCGATGACCTGCCCAAGGCTGCCAAGGCTGCACAGTGACTACCCAGCCATTCCGCTGCCCCCTTGCCCTGCCCAAGACGCTGTACCCTACTCAGCTCCCTGCCAGCTCAGCCCTCAAGCTCTTGCCCTCAGTCCATGTTCTCTCAGCTTGGAGAACTTTCTGACCATCGGTGTCACCTGGAAGTCTAAGGTTGACATTATCAGAAACATGTGTCAGGTAGTGACAGGGTTCAGGGACAGGAGTGGGTGCATTGGCAGGGGAGGGCAAGCACAGGAGTGGGGGGGGGGGCAGGTGCGTAAATGAAGTGTGGACAGAAGGCTGTGAATGGAATAGGCATAGGGGCAGGGGCAGATAGGTGGGTAGGGACAAGGACAGGGGCGGGTACATATCCTCTATAGGGATGGGTGCAGTCCAAGGGGCGGGCGGGTGGGTAGGAGCAGGGGCAGGTACATGTGTGAGGCAGGGGCATGGGTGGGACAGGGACAGATGTGTGGGTAGATCAGGGGCATGGGCATGGTTGAGGTAGGGGCATGGTTGGGACAGGAGCATGCCCTTTATCCAGTTTCTCTACACCCATTCTCCTTACCCATGCTGGTCCTGACCAGAAGGCTGAGGCTTTTTCATCTTCTTCGAGAGGCAGCTCTTCTGAGGTGCACTCTGGAGAAAGGTCTTTCCTGAGGCTGGAGGGGAGGAGCAGGGTCCGGCCAGGAATTGGGCTGGAGCTGGGGAGACCCAGGCACTCTTTTCTGCACACTCTAGCATTCTTCTGTGCCCCCTTTGGATCGCACGCTGGTCAAACCTCGCCATCCTGCTTTTTACCATTCAGAGAGGAGAAGGCAGATTAAAAATACATGACTGACATTTTCCAGGTCGCCTTGCTGAGCACCATGAGGGTGTGTGTCAAGGGCCCACCTCCCTCCCTCCTCCCCAGCCCTCCTCCACCTTCCCAGACCCACTCTGGAAATCAAGGCTTCTCCTTGATGCAGAGTGGGAAGGCGTGGGGGGGGCTGCTTTGTGCTTTATTGAAAGAAGGTTTCTTTTCATTCCTGCCTGCCTCCTATGCTGAGGTTCCCCAAAGCCAGGGGATTCGAGAGTGAGCAAAGAAATCCAGTCTCCCAGAAGAGTGCCTTTCCAGCAAGTGGACTCAGCAGAGGAGTAGCTGGGAGCCTGCCTGCTCTGAACTCTGGCTTCTGATTGGGCCTTCCTGACCCTCAGGGAGACTTCTAAGGCTGAGCCAGCCTCTCTGTGCACGGGGAGGGTGATGAGGGCTCACCTGAGTCCCCAGCCCTGCTCAAACCTCCCTTTGCTGACCAACAGGTCATTTTTTTTCCTTCCAAAGGCTCCTGGGCATCAGACAGGGGTGTATTGGGAAGGTAACTTGCTGGGCTGTGTGCTTAGGGACTAGATGGAACCTTAGGTTCAGTCTGCAGAACATGCACACACAGAGATACACACACATACACAGACACACATGCACACACACAGACAGACACACACACACACTCCCACAGCAGGGAGATCCAGAAGGTACGTGGGCAGGACTACCTGCCCCTCTCCACCCAGGACTGGACAGAAATTTTGAGGGTCACTCCTGCACATGGCTGGAACCCTGAGTAGAGACGTCACCGGGGCAGCTCTGGGGACTCTGAGCCAGTGGTTCGGCAGTTACCAACACACCTCCTTACCTCAAGCATCACTTCTCCACACCTACCCCACGTGCCAGGCACTTTCCACGGAAAACAACCAAAGGGGGCCCCGCAGGGTTGGGAGTGGAGGAAAACAGGTTGGTAAGTCCCTCTAACAAAGCTGGGGCTTCCATGTCCCTGTGTCTGCCCAACTGAGAGGCTGAAGAGGAAGGCTGAGCCAGAGCCTCGCTCCCCTTAGAAGCCTCTGTGTTTGAGGGAGAGAGGTGAGGCCCACAGAGCCTTCTCAGCCCCCTCCCCCTCCAGCCTGTGCTTGGTACAATCCCTCTTCACAATAGGTTGGCAGTGTCCTTGGGCACAGGTTTGGTGCTGTGGAAATGGAGTGTGCTGGGTAGTTTCATGCCAGCTTGACACAGGCTAGAGTCATCGAATGCTACACTGAGAAGACACGTGGGTAGGACCCCGCTGGGGAGGGTCCAGCCCATGGTGGGTGGGGCCATCCCTAGGCTGGCGGTCCTGGGCTCTGTAAGAAAGCAGGCTGAGCAAGCCATGAGGAGCAAGCCAGTAAGCAGCACCCCTCCATGGCCTCTGCATCAGCTTCTGCCTCCAGGTTCCTGCCCTGTTTGAGTTCCTGTCCTGACTTCCTCCAATGATGAACAGTGATGTGGAAGTGTAAGCCAAATAAACCCTTTCCTCCCACATTGCTTTGGTCATGGTGTTTCATCCAAGCCATAGAAACCCTAATTAAGACGTGAGTTATCTTCCAGAAGTGAGGCCAGGCCCTGACCCTCAGTCAAGCAGAGCCCTCAACACCCTTGGCCCACGGCCCAGAGCCAAGGCCAATGTCTGTAAGCCTTGTGCTTCCAGCCTGGAGTCTCTCAGGCTGGAACACAACAGTTGCCTCTGTGGGGGGTTACCTCAGCCACTGTCCCCCTTCTGCTGTCAAAAGTGGAGCCAAGAAGATGTGAACATGGATCCTTGGGATTGGCTGCAGCCCACATGTGTCTTTTCCTCAAGGGTGATGGCACCAAATGCCAACACGGTAAGGACAGACCAGCCTGGCCCAGCATTGACCCACCCACCACGGAAGGGTTCCCAGTCTGACCTGCCACTCCTGCAGGACAGCAAGCCCTACCCTCAATGGCCCCACCACAGATGGGCCCCCCTGTCAGCCACCGTGTGTGCCAGTTGGGGCTCCAGGAAGGATTGGTGAGTCTATTTGTTCTTGCCCAATGCCAGGAGGCCTACAGGGGCTCCTACAGAGAGAAGGATGCGCCTGAAAGCTAGAACACAGTAGAGAGACTAGTTCACACATCATTCGTCCATTCTCCCATTCATACAGACATTCTTTCATTCTCATACCCATTCCTGTATGGACGCATGCATGCATACAGCCATTCTTCTGACATCACTCCACATTCATCTATACTTCTCTCCATTAATTCATTCCCTCTTGCCTTCATTCATATCACAGTGCAGCCTTGCAAGCATCTCTCTTTCAGTTTAACCCTAAGCGGCTTGATCAAGATACCCCTGCTTCCAAGAAGGCGCAGGAATTAGCCAGCTTTTCATCTGCTCTGGCCATGCTGACCATAAATGATCACTGCTTCCTGGACACGCCTGCTACTGTCCCAGCTGAGACCAACCCGCCTCATTCCAGTTCAGTGGAGCCTATCCTAACTCCCAGAAGGGAAGAGATGCAAAGCAACAGAGTCCACAGACCCCCACCTGGCCTCCTTTCACATTAAAGGGGCTCAGAAGTCCAATTACAGCAGAGAACACGTGGCCCCTTTAAACCAGAGGCTCTCCCTCTGCTCAAGGGTATTTGTGATCGCCTCCAACCTCCCCCGAGCTAAAAATTATCTGCTTTTCTCGTTGCTAAATTACAACCCCCTCAGATTGGTGCTGGGACCAGAGGGAGTCCCCGATGGAAAACCCGAGTGTCAGTCCTTTCCACAAACTCGGAGCTATAATTGGTTTGGAAATACTGAACGGATAGCTAAAAAGGCTTCTGGGGGGATTAATGTCAAGCAACGCACCACCCCCTTTGATGGTTCAAGGAGCCATGGTGTGGACAGAGGTAGCAGCAGGCACCAATGTGTTTCAGCCCGTGACACAGAAGTAGGAACGTTACTGGGTAATGCCGCTCCTGGGCTGCATGTGGCTTAAGTGCCTACAAGACGGAGAGGCCTTCCCTGCTGGGCTGGGGCTCTCTTTCCTCTGCAGAGGGGCTTCACGCTGGGTGAGTCAAGACCCACCCTCAGGCTGTGCCCACCTGTTGCAAGGATTTTATCCGTTGGCTGGAGTCTGGGGTGGCAGTAGCAGAGCAGAGGAACCAGGAAACATCTATCTCCCTCCTTCCAAGGTTTCAGTGACAAACCACAGTTCCATTCCATGGGCATTTTGTTGGGAATGTATAGGGCTAACTTCTAGAGTGGTGGGGGAAAGGCAAGGGGCTGGGTATGAGGCGGCGGTGGGGGAGGGGCTAAAAAGCAGCCACACCGAGAGTTTGCAGCCAGCATGGCTGATGACTTCCTCGTCCCTGGTCTTACCCTGTCTACATGCTCCTTCCTTGAGACTCCAAGGCTACTCCCCATTAGGGCAGAACTGCATTCAAGGGCCTGAGACGAGGTTGGATACTCAGGTGGCAGAATTCCCTTTGTAAGTGGCAAAGCTGAGAGGGTGATGAGGAAGGAGTCCATTGTCCCCAGCACTGATGACAGCCCTTCCAGAACACTCACCTCAACCTGGGCTTCCAGCCTCACCACCGGAGTGGCTCTTCCCTGTTTCCTGGCATGCCCCCCAAAATCTTGGATGGGAGGAAAATTTTGAAACAGCATACCCTGCCTCCTCTCAGCCAACCACACCCTCTTAGGACTGGGGAGACATCCCCAGGGCTCTGGGCTATAGAGTGAAGAAGGCACACCAAGCAAGCATGCAAATAGGCTGTGCCTCTACCCAGCATCCATATGGTACCCATTTCTAGAACTGAACCACATAACCTCTGGCCCTCTCTCCAATCCCCACACCAGGAAGCAGGTAGGTAACGCTGCTGGAAACCACTCAAGAAATCATCCTGCTCTCTGGGCATACTAGTGGGCCTGTAATCCCAGCACTGGGGAGACAGAGACAGGAGGATCCCTGGGGCTCACTGACCAGCCAGCCTGGCCAATCAGCCAGTGAGGTCCCAGTGAGAAACCCTGCCTCAAAGTTAGGTGGATAGCTCCTAAGGAATGAGACCCAAGTGTGGTACACTCAGGGACGTACACACACACTAACACAAGAAGACACTCACACACAAGTACACACTTGGAAGGAAGGAAGGAAGGAAGGAAGGAAGGAAGGAAGGAAGGAAGGAAGGAAGGAAGGAAGGAGAAACCGCTCTGGGCTCCAGGAACCTAAACCAGGAAGTCAGCCAAAGGTCAGACTGGAGTCTCTTTCCCTGCAGAACCAGTCCAGGGCCCTCCTGCACCCCTTGACCCTTTCTCTTCTAAGCCAGCGAAAGTCAGCTGTCTGTAGCAGGTTAATACTATATATTTATGAGATGCAGCCAGCTGCTTGTGTTTCGTGTTTGTTAATGAAGAGTGGGTAACCTGAGGGGCAGCTATTATGTAAATAACCCTCTGTGGGTGGAGGTGAAGCCCTGCGTAATGACTGGTCTTGACTGGTCTCAGCAGTGATGGGGAGGTGCTAATTGATATTGGGTCTTGTCATTTGCCAGGCCTCGCTCCTGCTTTGCCAAATGAGGGACCCAAAGGATAAGGCCCATCTCCCGTTTGAACCCAAACAGCCCTTTCTCCTCATGGTTTCTGCATGAGCGGACATCCTGTTCCACCGAGCCTAGGCATCCTCAGAGGCCATCCTAGGCATCCTTAGAGACCATCGTAGTCGGAGCTTGTACCAATGCAGGATGCTGGCAGCCTGCTGTGTACAAGGAACTCCCTCTGCCTGGCTGCCTCTGCTCGGAAAGTGGCAGCCTGTGTCGGCACCGAAGACAAGAAATGTAATAGCCAGCTGAGGAGTGGCTGCCTCCCCGAGTCCCTTGTGGGAGATGTCACCACACAGTGGGGGACAGAGGTGGGTGGGGACAGCAGATGAAGGCTCCAGCCTTGACCAGAAGCTGGTCCAGGGGCGTCAGGGTCACTGAAGGCTCCAGAGACTTGCATCCTCTCCCAGGAGGGGTCAGCCAGGTCCCTACGGGTCACTGGTGCTTCCAAAAACAGGTGTGAGCCACCTGTTCATGCTCAGTTAGTGGGTGCCTGGCCCCTCCCTGCAGGCTGGAGAGGGATGAGTCCAGCTTTTGTCTCTCAATGTCCAGGGCCTGGAAGACTGACTCCAGGCTGTGTTGTTCACTGTCCGTTGCTCTGCTGGGGCCCACCCTCCCCTCTCACCCCTCTAACCCCCCTCACCCTTTACACCTCTCCTCTCACTCCTTTACACCCCTCCCCTCTATTCTCCACTTTCTCCCATCCCGTGTTTTCCCTCAGCTCCCCTTCCTTCCTTCCAACCCCCTCCCACTCCTTCCCTCCCCTTTCTTCCCTCCTCCCTTCCCTTCCTCCCCTCCCCTCCCATCTCGCCGCTTTGCAGAGCTCATTTAGGCTTTGAGCAATGGAGTGTTGCCACTGGGTTCTCCACAAATGAGATCCCACCTCCCCCAAGACTTCCCTGGGTAAATAAAAGCTAAATACAAATAAGGCACCTGCGTGGTGCTCGGGCTGTGCCTTTGACTAGAGGGAACACACTGAAATGGCTGATTAAAAATAAAGAAAACCCGGCTCTTGTAGGTTCTTCAAACACAAAGGCCCGGCTGCTCTCTGTACCAGCTGAGAGCAGCCACGCAGGCCAGCGGCCCAGGAACCCGGGTTGCTGCTGGGGTGACATGCTGCAGCTGGCTGCCTGCAGTCTGTAATCTTATGCCCATGTGCAGGGAAGAACATTCTCTGAAGAAAAAAGCTGCCATCCCAGCTTAGGGGACAGGAGTGTGGGACTCAAATGAGCCCCGCTGAACCTTCTCCTGCCCGGTCTTGGGAATGGGGACAAAAACCCAGAGCTGGAACCAGCTGCTCTCACCGCAGCTGCCCACCATAGCCACACCTGTCTTTACGATAGACTTTTTCCCAGGCTGTGCAGGGCTGTGGTGTGTGTGTGTGTGTGTGTGTGTGTGTGTGTGTGTGTGTGTGTGTCAAGGGTTCAGAGGCTGGGGGCTGTGGAGGGAGTTCCAGCCCTAGGAAGAGACAAACAAAGCCTCTCCCCTTTTCTCAGTCCCCACTGATGATGCACGGTGTGGTTCCACCAGTGAGTTTATTGCCCTTACAGAGCACAGATAAGGGTTGCCGGTGCCTAAGGGAGCAGAGGGGACTCCAAAGCGGCCACACCAGAAGGCCTTCCCTGGGCCTGGAAGGGATCGTTTTGTTAACAGGTAGGAGGGCCCACCCTGAATGCAGATGGCACTGGCTTCCATGCATGGCCCCGGAACTGTGTCAGGATGGAGAAAGCTGGCTGCCTTAATTACTTTCCTAATGCTGATACAACGCTCTGGCTGAGACAGCTTCTGGAAGGAAGGGTTTAGTTGGGGCTTACTGTTCCAGAGGGATAAGATTCCACCACCATCACGGAGAAGTATAGCAGCCAGAACAGCTGAAAGCTCTGGTCTCCTCCTGCAAACAGGAGGCAGGGAGAGTGAACTCGGAGTTCCTGAGAATATCAGCACCAGGAGGGGAAGCGCTGACTTGAATGAGGTGCCTCCCTCCATCTGGGGCATTTGAGCCCTTGGTCCCCAGCTGGTGGTTCTGTTTGGGGAAGCTTGTGCCTTTTAAAGGCTGCTGCCACTTCCTGGTCCCTCTCTACTGGGGGGTTCTGACAGATTTGTGACTCACTCCCGTGGCTGCACACCCGTGAGCAGAGACACCGAAAGGAAGCAGCTCAGTGCTCACGCGGTGTGAAGATCACGCAGGGCGTAGGGCGCTGTGGCCCCTCACCCTGGAGCAGATCACACTTGTGTCCAGCACTTGCCATCTGTCGGTCCGCAGCACCCTTCCTAAGTAGGCTCTGTTGACACAGGCACACGAGGAGCAGGGGGCTCAGCTGGTTGAAGCATTTGCCCCCACAGGAGTTCTGACAACCTAAGTGTGCTCTCCCAGACCCACACGGCGGAATCTCCAGGGCCTACGTGGTAGGAGACAACTGAGTCCTGCAGGTTGTCCCCCAGTGTCTACACAGACAGAGAGAAACACACACATGCACACACCTGCAGAGAGAGAGAAACAGACACATAGATAAACACACACACACACACACAATGTGGTATGTACAATACAGCAGGCATTGGAGAGGCAGATGATTCGCTCACGGTCTCAAAGCCAACAACCATGGAAATGTCAGTGATGTCACACCTATGCCTGGTCTGGGAGCAGACTAGAAGCTAAGGGATGACAGCTTTGGCCTAGGTGACCCTGGCTTCGAAGCTGGCAGCACCTTGGACAGAGCCACAGGCACACTCGGATGGTGGTCTAGGGAACTGGCGTTCTGCCCAGGGTCCAGCAGTTCCAATGACAGTCCCTGGTAGCTGTGGCCAATCTTGTCTCACGTGTGTGTGGCTGTCCCTGGACCTCAGCTGTTCCCATCATGCCCCTGATGCTGAAACAGAAGCCTTCAGTTGAGTACTCGGGTGATGGCATTGCGCTCGATGTGCATTCAGTCAGCCCTCTATAAACGTCCCTTCCAAACACAGCTGCACAAATCACACTCGGCCTTTGTTGCTAATTATCTCACTTTCCATTTCCAGGTGACACAGAGGCTGCCCTCCTGGCTGCATTTACTGAGAAGGGAGTCAGTCCTCTGTCCCTGTAGCAAGCGGGGTGAGCGTTTGCCGGCCACCTCCTGCTGTGATGTAACTGGACCCAGGGGCCCTTGGTGCTTAGTGAGGAGTCAGGACCATGTGTGTCTTATGCTGATGTCCAGGCCAGGTGAATTCACAGGGTGCAGAGTGTGGTTTCAGGGAAGTAACTGCTAAGGAGGTTCCCTCAGGAGTGGTGCAAATTCTAGGAAGCAAATAGAGGCCGCAATTCCAGGGCGAGTGCTCTAAATGGTACCAAACTTCAGACTCTAAAATGATTCCTTCATGGCGATGGAGAGATAGCTCAGCGGTTAAGAGCACTGACTGCTCTTCCAGAGGACCTGGGTTCAAATCCCAGCACCCACGTGACAGCTGACAACTGTCTCTAACTCCAAGATCAGACACTCTCACATAGACAATGAAGCAACCCCTGATAATATCCTGACTAGCACACTCCACGGGTCAGAAACAGGAGGTCAGAGCCACTGAGGAGGGCTCATTCCAGCACAGGACAAAAGTATGGACGGTGGTGTGACAGCAACCGAAAAGTGTCGGCTGGGTGTTGGGGTGTGCTGTATGAAGGCATCATAACCTGTATGAAGGTTGTCTCTGTGTGTCCACCTGTTAATTCGGAGACAGCGAGAGCTAAGTACAGGTAGGAGCTGGGTATCGTTTTTCTATGGCTCATCACTGGCCTCATATTTTGTAAGTATTCCTCCGTCCTTGCCTAAGGCAATCTAGCATTGTATCTGATTGGCTGGAATGAAGATCTGCAGGCTGATATCTACAACGGTCAGGTTGTAGACTGCGCAGCTTTGAACAGTGGCCCAGAACAAGCCCTTCCTCCCTCAGGCTGTGTCTTGTTGGGTATTTTGTTATAGCAGCGAGGAAGGTTACTGGTATGCAGGAAAGAGTGACATTTTCTTTAAGAGAGGCGGGCGAAACCCACTGAGATCCTCTCTTTTCAAAGATGGTCTGTGTAAAAGGAGCTGCTTTACACAGTGATGGTCCCAGTGATGAGCTCCCTGCTCATTCTCTGCTGTGTCTCAGGCCTTCAGACGTGAGAGACACACGTTGCCAAGCTTCTGTGTCCCTTTAAAACCAGGTGAGGAGGGCTGGGGAGATGACTCAGCGGCTAAGAGTACTGGCAGCTATTCCAGAAGATGGTGGTCCAATTCCCAGCACCCACATGGCAGCTCATAACTGTCTCTGACTCCATTTCCAGGGGATCTGACACCCTCACACAGACATACACACACACAGACAACCCACCAATGCACATAAAAGTAAACAAACCATTGGAAAAAAAAACGAAATGAGGGGTCTGACCCACCCTGCTATCTTTCAAATGTGCCCGGGTCCCAAGGGTGCCCAGTGAACCCTCTGCAGGCCCGGGGGGGGGGGGTTGTGCTACCAGAGGGATAGGCATCAGGTGAGGTCATGGGGCTTCTGGAACCCCGAAAAGAAGACCACAGTTGTGTTGTGGGGCGAGGACAGCCCGAGTGGAGATGTTTGCTTTGGGTTCCCCAGTTGTCATCCATGCTCTCCTAATGGTGCCAGCCTGGCTTCTGCCCTCCCTGAAGAAACAAGGAGAAACACCATCTCGCTTGCACAGGAGCCTGCAGCTGAGGCAGGCAGTCCCTGTCACACCCGCCACCGCGCAGCAGCAGAGAGGCTGGGCTAGGAGTGCTGCCTTTGGACAGACTGCCCTTCTCATCTATGATGGCAGCAGCACAAAGAAAGACAGGAGATTCAGAACTGATGGGAAAGCACAAGAAAGAAAACCCAAATCCTCCCCAGGGGAGTCCTGGGGCATTCTGGGAAACACCCGTGTGCTAGAACATGGCCGCTTTCTGGCAGGACTGTGGCCCAGGACCAATCTCACAGGGACTGCTGTGGTTCTCTGCCTCGGCGTTCTTGGTCCCGTTTGAACAAAGGATGCTGTTTTCATTTTGCACATACTGCATGGCTGTTTCTGGGCAGAAGCTGCCGACACCAAAGCTGAGATTGTGTGACACTTAGGATATGTTAATGATCTGTTTGTAGCTCATCATAGTCATGTAGAACAAAGTTCTCAGACTAACAAAGATCATAAGAAATTAAAAAAAAACATTTTAAAGGTTACAAAAATTCAGGGGCTAGAGAGACGGCTCAGTGGCTAAGAACACTGCCTGCTTTTCCAGAGGAGCCGGGTTCGGTTCCCAGCGCCCACATGGCCGCTCACATCTGCCTGCAACCCCAGATCCAGGTGTTTGTTGCTCTGATCTTTCCCGGCTCTGGGCACACATGGGACATAGATATACATGCAGGCAAGACATTCGCACACATAAAATAAAATCCTTAAAGACTTTAAAAATATCAAACCATGCACATAGACACAGAAATAAAATGAAGCTCTGGTCACACGAATCAAACACTAGCACTTGGGAGGCAGCTCTCTGAGTTTTAGGCTAGCCAGGACCATGTAGTGGAACCCTGCCTAAAAATGAAAAACAAATCATATCTTTAAAATATGCTTTAGAGTCTGTTAAGTGGGTTGTTAACCCCTCATGGCTCCTGGTTGGACATCAGATATGAGGCAGGTGAGTGAGTGAATGAATGAAGACTTGACTCAGGTGGTGGAAATGTCTTGCAAAACCGGTTAAGTCCGCTAATTCTCAAGCTGTTCCAGAAACCCATGTGTTTCAAGCAAGATTCCATTGAATAAAAAGTTTTCACTGCAAGTAAACAACCAGGGCAATCTGGCCCACCATCTGTCTCTGTAAATAAAGATTTATTGGAACAGGGCCATAAACAGTCATGGGCAGATTGTCTCTCACTGCTCTTCCTGTGCAATGACAGAGGTGAGAAGTTGTCACAGTGATGAACTGGCTGGCAAAGCATGGGGAGAACATTGTCTGACTCTTGACAGAAAATAAGTTTGTTATGTGAATCGTCCCACTTTCTAGATGAACAAACTGAGGCCCTGAGACTGGCTGCAGGAAGCAAATTAATAGACTCCTTCCTTCCTCTCTTCCTTCTCTTTTCTCTTTCTCCCTGTCCCCATTCCATATCCTTTTCTTTCTCCCTGCTCCTCTTCCCCCCGGCCCCAGCCCTTCCTTCTGTCGTTTTACTTGGTGATGGCTGGAGCCTCCCTGGCTTGGGACTTGATGTGGGAAGGGGCTGTGGAGGAAAGCCAGGAACTGATGGTTTCGCCCAGTGTGGAGCAGGTTCCCTATCCTGGAAACAGAAGGGATTGGTCATCCAGTCAAGGAGCCATGTGAAGTCTCAACCATTCACCCTTTCTGACCTTTTCTTAGACACTCATGCCCTCGTGGGACACAACAGCCTCAGAGAGACTCCACAGCTTCCTGATGGGGTTGAGAGGGCACAGACCTGTGTGGCGTGGGGCTGCTTCCTAAGCCTGTCTGAGCACCAGTGGGCTCCCCTGGGGGGGGGTCACACTTAGCATTATAAGGATGGGAAGCACCTCTACTCAGCAAAGCTGATAAAAACCGTTAGAATTCCTGACGGGATGAGTCCCAATGATGGTGACACACACTTTGATCCCAGCACTCAGGAGGCAGAGACAGATAGATCTCTGTGAGTTGGGGCCAGCCTGGTCTACACAGCCAATGAGTTCCAAACAAGTCAGGGCGGCACAGAGAGATCCTGTCCAGAAAGATAAAGCGGTGGCCATGGTGGGGTGGACACTGGAGAGATGCTCCGTGGTGAAGAGCAGGTGTTGGTCTTGCAGGGGACCTGGTGGTTCTCTACACAGTGATTCACAACCATCAGTAACTCCAGTTCTAGGGGCTCTGATGCCCTCTTCTGACTTCCAACAGCACCAGGCGGGCACATGGTGGCAAAACATTCATACACATGAAATAAAATAAATCTAAGAATATTTTTTAAAACATAAAGGACTGTTAGAGCCTACCCACGAACTCACCGCCCAGTGCTGACATGTGGGTCCCATCACTGTCACTGTCAACTGGCACCTGAAAGGACATTTTCTCTTCGTGTCAAAGACAAAACCATGTCCATGTTGAGCTGAGAAGGGCATAAAGGAGCTCTCTAAGTGGCCACTTATTTTGCTGCCCAGAGTTGGCAGGGTCTTCTCTCCTCCTCCTCCTCCTCCTCCTTCTCCTCCTCCCCTTCCTCCCCATCCCCTTCCTCCCCATCCCCTTCCTCCCCCTCTTCCTTTCCCTCCTCTTTCTTCCCCCTCTCTCCTCCCCCTTCCCCTCCTCTCTTCATGCTATTCCTCATGCCTCCCCAAACCCTTTCCTCCCTAAATTCTCTCCTCCTCCTCTCTTCTCCTTCCACTTTGTCCTTCCTCATCCTCTTTGCCCTTCCCCCTCCTCTGTCCTCCCCACTCCTCCCCATCCCCTCCTCTCTCCCTTTCTCTCTCCTCTCTCCTGCTAACCCTTTCTTCCCTCTCTGCTCCAATGCTACAAAGACCTCAGTGCCCACGTGTGTCATGCGTTCTGTGGAGTTTTCTTCACCACCCACTGTCCCCAAGAGTAGATTGGATACTTAGCCTCCACGTCCCTCCCACTTGCTGCAGAGCAACTGTGGCATGAAAATGATGGGAGCAAGCAGGCAGTCTCTGTGAGGAGGGAGAACAGTGTCCCGTCGGCATTACCACCTTGGTACCTCGGTGCTGATATGTCAGCACAGCCCTGACACGTGTGAATGTTTGTGATATGCAAAGGTACATGGATTGGGTGGTAGATGGATGGATGAATGGGTGGGTATGTGGATGGCTGGGTGAATGAGTGTGTAATGGCCAGTGATGGATGGATGGATTGATGAATGGATGGATCGATGGACTGATGGATGGATGGGAAGGTGGGTACATGTGAAAATGGGTGGGTGAATGGATAAACGGGTAGATGAATATATAGGTGAGCTGACAGGAGACTGGGTAGGTGAATGGATGGAGATGGATCAGAACATGAGTGGGTACATGGATGAACAGGTGTCACTCAAGAGGGCTAGTGAGTTCCTGGCTCCCACACCCTAGTGTCAGCAGGGGGAGATCCTTCCAGGCCAAGGAGGCCTGGGCACACGTGGGGACCCACCTCTTCCTCCTCCACCTCTGACCTTGGGATGTTCTCACTGCACCTTGGGGATCCCAGAGGGTACACTGCTCTTCAGACTACAGCTCTCAAAGGCATTCTCTCATCTTCAGAGTCTGCAAATAAAAAGGGACAGTGCCCAGCAAGCTCAAAGGATCAAAGGCTGCCCACAAAAATGCAGAATCAAATCACCCCAAAGCAGCATTCTCTCGGAAGAAGCATGGCTCAGGAGTCTGAGACCACAGACAGCCCAGAGGCCAGCCCAGCCCTTCTTGTCCCAGATCCCAAGTCGTTCAAGCTCACGGAGGTGGCCCAGTGGGCAAGAGTGCTTGCTGCATACCACAGGGACCTGACTTTGAATCCCAGAACCCAAGGGAAAACCCAGGCATGGCTGGAACCCTAGCCTGGTGAGGGATGGAGAGGGAGGGTCACTGTCATGTGCTGGCTAGCAGCCTAGCTCCAAATTCATTGAGAAACCTTGGGTCGAGGGAATAAGGCAAGGCTGGGTGTCCGGCGCAGCAGTTCAGAGGGCACTGGCTGCTCTTGCAGAGGACCTGGGTTTGGCTCCCAGCATCCGAGACTGGTGGTTCACAACCACCTGTAACTCCAGCTCCGGGGATCCAAGGCCCTCTTCTAAACTGCTCCAGGACCTTTACTCCCATGTACACGCATCTTCACACACATGTACACCCACCCTCACACACACCCACACACACCATTTATAAAGAGAGAGGCAGTGAGCAATAGAGCAAGATACCCAAAAACATCTTCCTCTGGGCTCTGGACCCACACACACAAGTGTGGACACACACACATTCCAGGCCATTCTTAGCTCCATAGTGAGCTCCAGGCCAGCCTGAGTCACAGCAAACCCTGTCACTAACTCAATAACTAACTAACTAACGAATCTACTAACTGTGGTGGCTATTCTTGGTTGTCAGCATGACCACATCTAAAAGCCACTAATACCCCATCGGCTAGACATACTTGTGAGGGATTTTTCTTAATTAAAGCATTTGAGGTGGAAAGGCCTACCCTAAGCCCAGACCCTTTGAGGTGGGAATATCCACCTTCAATCTGTGGCCACACTATGTGCTGGTAGCCTCTGTAAAGAACATGAAAGAAGGAAGCTCCTGCTCTTTCCCTGCTTGCCTTCCATCTCACTGCAAGTTCATTCCCTCACCAGCAATAGGTCCTACTTCTTCAGCCTCCTCCTGTGAGTGGAAGACCAACTGAGACAGCCAGCCTCGCGGATTGATGACTCCTGGATTATCAGCATGACTTTCTGTTGTTTGACAGCCATGGGATTAACTGGAACAAAACCTGCAAGCCGTTCTAATAAACACACAACACACACACACACACAGACACACACTTTATTCTATCAGTTCTGTTCCTCTAGAGAATACACGAAGTACATCTCCAGCTGGCAGAGCTGCAGGGGATGAGGGTGTTTAGAGAACTTTAGAATTTCAAGGCACCTAGCTACAGGAAGTAAGTCTTTGGGGGTGGCTGGCCCCTTCCTGTCTCTGGATCTCTTCTTCCTGTCAGCCATGAGGGCTCCTGCTCCACAGGCTCTTACCACCGTGGTGTTCAGTCCCAAGGTCTGATGCACGGACTAAGCACTCTAAAGCCACGAGGAAAACAAGGTCCTGTAGAAAGCAACCAGCATGCAGCTCACCGGATTATGGCAGCCATGTTCTGCCACCATGCAAGAGCCCTGACAGCTAGTTGTGTGGTCTAGTGGGTCCACTAACGCATACAGCCACACCCACTGGGCTGGTCAGTTTTGGCCAAGAGTCATCTGGGAAGAGGGGAAACTCAGCTGAAGACTTGCTCAGATCAGACTGTCTGTGGGGCATTTTCTTCATTAGCGTGTGATGTGGGAGAAGGCAGAGCCCACCGTGGGCAGCGTCACCCTCAGCAGGCGGTCCTGGGTTGTACAGGAAAGCAGACTGAGCATGCTGTGGGGGCAGGCCATCAAGCAGAGCTCCTCCACAGCCCCCACCCCCACCCCACATCAGCTCCGGCCTCCAGGTTCCTGCCCTGACTTCCCTTGATGATGGACTGCCACTTGCGAGCATGAGAATGAAAACCCTTTTCTCCCCAAGGGACTTCTGGTCAGTGTTTTATTGCAACAGAAAACAGACCAGAAAGCCCACCCGTAGCCATTCTGTGAGGGCCGATGGCTTTCCTCCATTTCCCTATTCAAATTCTCTGGGCCTTGGTCAAGTTGGCACCTAGAGTAATTCCAGCCATTTTCCCCAGAGCCACCAGCTATGGGCTCCACAGGCAGAAGGTGAGAGGAAGGAGCCCCAGGGGCTCCCAGGGGCCGGGCCAGGATCCACACCTGTTTGCTCTTGGATGAGGCAGGGGGCTGTGTGGGCAGGGAGCAACCAGTGAGGGCTGTTTGCTCTGGCAATGGTTAATCCTTGTTCAAATGTATACCCTGAATCTTGTATGCAACTGTGTCAATGAAGAGCCAGCTCAGCCCTGTGCCGCTGGGACTGAGGTATGCGGAACTTGTCTTTGACTGCAGGAGTCCTCAGGGGTGCCGGAGCATACCAGATCCACACCCCAGCCAACGTGTGCTTGGTACCAATTAGCCCAGCTCGGCACACTACTGGCTCTTATGTAACCAGATCAGCCTTGGGATCTTTTGCATGATGGAAGGGACAAAGAGGTGACCAATTACATCCAGATGCGGCTTCATTAGGACCTTGAGATATGCAGCCCGTGAGATCAGGTTCCTGGATTGCTCCCCAAGCAAGAGGAAAGCATGTCTAGTGTGAGGTGTACCCTCTCGCCACCCTGGGACATCAGCGTGGGGCCTTTGATTTTTGAGGACGGTCTGGGTTTTTGAAGGGAACAAAGGAACAGCGTGAAAGGGGACATCCTGGGATGCAAAAACCTGCTTCTCATTAAAAATGGAAAACCAGGCAGCCCCATCTCATTATGTCTTAGGCTCACACTACCAGGAACCCTGGGAGCCCCCAACTTCCAGGAAGGCTGGCTGGGGAACAAGACTAAAGAAAACTCAAGAGCACCCAATTCTGTAAGCAGGTGCACTGCCTAGGGCCACTGCCCAGCCACTGCACAGGACACACAGTGTGTGTGGGACCCTTGTCCTCTTCAGTTTATGAGTGCTTATTTTTAAAGTAAGTTCTTGTGTTAGCCAAGAGTTGAATCATGTCAAGCCAGTGTAAAGACACCCACTGGGCCAACCGCCAAGTATGGCAGAGCAGGCTGCCCTGGGCACACCCTGTGCAACTACACTCATCTGTCACTAAAAAGACCCTGCAGTGAGACCAGCTGAGCAACCTCTCTCTGAGAGATGGAAATCCCTGCTTTCCAGTTCTGGCCCAGCCCACGGCATAAGTATTTCTGCTGTGGCTGGTTTCAAGCTAGCGAGGAGAGGTCTCAAATCTGAGCAAGATGGCCAGCCAGCCTTCCTGCAATACCCTGTCTTAGTGACTTCTCTGCTGAGCCAGAGGCTGAAGGAATTAGACAACCTGGGAGGAAACGCCAGGTCTTTCACCAGGAAGACAGGGAACAGCAGTAGAAGCCTTTGTCCCTGGATGGGAGAGGGACTGGCCAGAGGCCATCTGCTAAGACAAGACTGTCTGGGGGTTCAAATGTCATACCGTTGGTGGTAGGGCTGAGGGTGCTAGGCAGAGCCGTGGCCCTGTGCTGGGTGGGCTGGTGTCTGTGAGTGTGTGTATATATGCATGCACATGTGTGCCCCTGTGTGGTCACGTTCTGGTGCAAGCGTGCTCCAAGCGTGCGCTCTGGTCCAATGGCAACCTCAATTGTTATTCCTTGGGCACCTTCCACTTTTGGTCTTTTGTTGGCCTGGAACTTCAACAACAGACTAGTCAGCCAGCCAGCAAGCACCTGGGATCTGTCTTTGTCCATCTTCCGTCTTGCAAGAGATGACATTGCCGGTCCATGCCACAACACCTCACTTTTCCGTGGGTTCTAACTCAGGTCCTCAAACTTGTGAGGCAGGTGCTGCACAAGCTGAGGCACCAGGCAGTTCCCTGACACTGCTGACTCCGCTGAAGAAAGATCCTCTTCAGCTGAGACCTAGGCTTTCTTCAGAGGCATCAATGCGGTGGTGCCTCAGCGAGAGCCTGGAGACCCCAGGGCAGGAGACAGCATCCACAGGAACATCCCAGTGCTGAGACCGCAGGGCTGTGAGACGGATGAGGCTCCGTCTACCAGCCAGACTAGGGGGCGGGGGGGGGGGAGTCAGAATAACCCTGGGCTCTATTGCTGGAGACAAGAAAAGCCAGGAGGGGATTAGAGGGTCTTTGCCCAGGTGGAACTGGGCTGTGAGGATGGAAAGTATTTAAAACCAAATATCAGGTCAAAAGCAGATGGGGAGGAAGAGCAGCTCCGGGCCCCCACAGGAGCCTGGGCAACAATGCCGACTTCCATCGTCTCGAAGCCGGCTGGCCTGTTTTCCCAGCCAGTGCCCTCTGGAAGGCAACAGCCTTCAGGCTCTTGGGTATCCCTGAAAAGGGGTGTCTGTCCCGGCCTGTCCCTTGTCCCAGTGCCACCCCGAGCCTGCACCTCGGTTCTCCCAGGTCTTGAGGGAGTGGCGGAGCTGCCTCAAGATCCTGTTCTTGATAAGGGCCTCGTGGGCATGAGGGGACCATGCCTGTTCCCATGTTCTAAACATGGTGTCTCAGAGGTCTTGCCCAGCAGAGTGGAGACTCAGGGAGGGTGGAGCTCAGAGAACAGATCTACTTGTGAGCAGCTCCTTTCCAAGCCCTTCAAATGCTAATACAGTGCCCTCTGATACTTGCTCCCTCTCTAGACGTAAAGATCAGATTCCACCGGAAGGGCTGTATCCAAAGGGCTGCATTCACAGCATCTGGGACAAGAGGGACAGCAGCTAGCCCTGGAGGAGGCATGGAGGACCTCCAGGTCTTTCAGGTGGGCAAGGACCAGGCTGGCTGGATTCATCCCAGATGCTGACGTGGGAAATTCTGGGCGTCTACTTCTTTGTAAGAGGTATGGTGTCCCACAGTCTAGGGGTAAGGCATGAGCCTCTCCTGCCCAGGGCTGTTCTGGTCCCCAGTGGCCTCTCCAGATTCCTTCTAGTCTCACAGCGAGCTCACCACAGGCCCCATGTCATGGTCCAGGTGTACATCTTCTTCCTCTGATACAGACCTCGAGGGAGGGAGCACACGTTGTTTTCAGCTGAGGGGAAGAGGCTCCTTCCGGCCCTGCGGTCCCTGCAGGCATGCTCCAGTTCCCATCAGCTAGTCCAGCACTGCCCTGAGACTGGCCAGCAGCAGGATCTGAATCTTCCTGGCCCAGCCTCATCTTGCTAACAGGATCTACCAGTAACCAATATGATCAAATGGGCTTTCTTCCACTCAGCTTGGAGGAAGATGTCCCAACAAGAAACTTGTTTGGCCTCAGTCAGGGAAAGGGAGGGCCTTGAAGCACCACCTCCCCTTAGGGCCTATGGACAACTAAGCTGGCATCATTTGCAGGGGCGGCTGGAGAGAGGTGGACTCCAGAGCAGGACAGGGATGGTCACTTCTGGCCACTGAAGAGAAAGCAAAGTATGATAGAGACGGGCATGTGCCTGGCTCACTACCAGCTAGAGCTTGCAAGCTAACTGTGGCCAGGGCTGACCTCCTACCCCACAGACGTGCCCACAATGCCAGGTCGTCAGTGAGTACGGCTCCCTGGGCCGGAGTCCTGAGCTGCATAAAAAGGAGAAAGCGAAGTGAACGCCTGTATGTCTGTCTCCCTCTTCCCCTGAATACAGACATTGCAGCCAGCCACCTCAGGCTGTTGGCTGCCACACCTTTCCCAACACCATGAGCTACAGCCCCTCAAAGCATGAACCAAAAGGAATCCCTCCCTAAGTTACCTGTGTCAGGCTTTTGCTCACAGCGATGAGAAAAGAAACCGAAATACAGTGTGATTTCAAGATCAGTGTGAGCTCAAGTGACCTGCACAGTACGTGGCAAGGACCTGGGCTGAGGACCCCGGGGAAGGAGGTGGAAGAGAATTCATCCCAGGTGTTCTCACTGCCTATGGTCTGACACCTCCAACCTGCCATCCACACACAGGGAGCAGCTTCCTCTTGTCCGTAGAGATGTTTGGTTCAGGGCTGCAGAGATAGCTCAGTGGTTAAGAGCACTGGCTGCTCTTACACAAGACCCAGGTTCTATTCCCAGCACCCACATGATGGCTCACAACCATTTGTAGCTTCAGTTCCAGAGATGTTTGGTTCATACCTGCAGCCCTAGCGCTGGGGAGCCTAAGGCTGAAGAGTTACTATGAGTTCCAGGCCAGCCTGAGCAACAGTGAACCCTTGAGAGTGTTCAGGTATGATGGTGTATGTGAACAAGTGTATGTGCGTGGGGTTGGAGGTGTGAACATGTTTTATATGCCTGGGTTGGAGGTGTAGATGTATGTATGTGCCTAGGGGTGGAGGTATGCGCATGCTTTACATGCATGT